>VUQI01062646.1:35720-57376 GCA_015106735.1 Paratilapia polleni | reverse complement strand
TTTAAAATTTTTTGGGGGGGGGGGGGGGGAGTAGTTTTTTTGGACTACAGAATTTGGCAAACTTCGGAGCATTTATGTAGTCCAGTATTAGTGTTTTGGCTCTGTGCTAACTCTAATCACCTCCAAACTGTTGAGTCCAAACGTTTGCTCACACACTACAACATGCCAAACCTAGACAGCACAAATGCGCACCAAAGCCACCTAACAGCAGCCTCTCTCCTTCGCTTTTACTCCACAAACACATACCTGCCCTCTGACACAAACTCGGTCTCCCAATCCATCCCTCCATACCCTAATGAGGAAGCTCATTATGGACAAACAAGCCGCTGCTCCTCTGAATAAGCAACTAGGACAGCTCTGCTGTTCAGCTGAGTGTGGAGCCGCAGGCTGAATATTTTATTGATTCTGCAAGTCCAGCTGTTGATCTGTCTTGTGTACCCTTGTCATTAATATAGTGTGTGCAGAACAAAGGCCTATGTCCTATGAGTTCATCAGGCTGCAGTAATTGTTAAGCAGTTGCTTTATTATGCTCTTGCTGCTCAGGGTCAAGACATTATGTTTACACTTAAATTGAGTTTATGATCTCTGTTGGTAGTATGTTGTTCTTCTTTGTGTTGTATTGTAGTATTCACAATATTTATATAGATGTTTATTCATTATTTAAACCCTGATAAGCAATTATGCATTATTTTTGCTTGGGAATTTCTTTAAATACTGCCTTTAAAATTGTGCGGCATTGTGACAGAATGAGGCTTCACTCGCACATATGCACTTCAGGCTTCTCATTCACGTTGAATGGGGTGATGCCATGCATTGCCAAAATAAACCATGCTTTGGTTTCTTTGCTTTGTTTGCGCTGCAAAGAAGAGTTGAGAAGACTTCCATTGCATGCACCAAGAGAGCAAGATGGTTACTGGTACAGTTTAATCAAAATGGAGAATTGCCCTGTTTTATATGACCACAGGCAGCTAGGTAAGCTTAACTGCTAATGGACACTCCAGGTGTCATAACGCAGGCAGCTGGAGCCTCCCAGGCCTCACCTCCACTGCTTTGAGTCATTAAACTGGACCTCTCCACAGTGTTTGTGCTGTTTGAGGGCATTTTTAATGAATTATCTGACTAATATTGTGGCTTGCTGTGTGGCAAAATCCCTTCCAAGATGTTTGGGCTTCAGTTTTGGTGAGCATTTTAGTGGCAGTCTGCCCTACCCTCTGCAACTGAAATGCAGACTTATGTCTGTGTATAAACCAGTTTCCAGGTTTAGAGGTTTCAGTGATACTGTAGAGGTCAAAGGCCATGATACTGTTCCCCTGCCGTATCCTCTTTTGGCCACATAGCAGTCAGATCATTCCTTGGTCCTTAATTCTCTGCAGAGTTGAGCACTTAAATTCATATTTTTGCTGATCCTGCATCAGACTTTATCTATGGCACATTATTTCAGTCAGTCTGTGGGGTTAGATTTAATGTATATTCAATCTGTGCCCTTTAAAGGCTACATGCTACACAAGTAAACAGTGAAAGTGATGTTAGTGATGATTTTTTTTTTCACAATGTTCTCTAAGCTGGGACTCAGTCTTATTATTATTTTTGTCTCATCAGCCTGCTTTCCACTCAGTAGTCAAAGCTTCACAGGAAATGAAGGGGAGGATCTGTTAACACACCGGAAATGTTCTGCTAGATTGGTTCAAAGTGAAGGCTAAATTCTAAATTATTTATTGGGAGTCATTTTTGCAACAACCTCAGGGTACAAAAAGCAATATGAGAAGGAAGGATGAGTGTCCTAAAAAAAGTGTTTAGACCTTATCCATTTATTATTCCAGTTAAAAATATAGTGTTATTTCTTTGCTTTTTTTTTAAATAAAAAAAGAAATCTGTGGGTTTTTGGGCTAGAAATGTGCCCCTCAGACTGAGGTGTGTTGAAGCTGTGGCCTAGCCATCTAATGAAGTTTCTCCCTCTAATGTAATTAATTACAGCACTTATCTGACCAGACAAAAGCCAGCTCGATGGATTATATTAGGATGCAACATCTTTGCCCTGGATGGCCGACTGGGAAATGGATCGTGATTATCTCGCAGTTAGAACAACAGAGACACACACAGGCCCATCGGCTCATATCAGATCAATTAGTAGTAAGGCTCTCTTCCCCTGCACTTCTCAGTGTCATTATAGCACCATTTTCCAGCCTGCAAAACAAGTATTTTGCTATCATAAAAGAGCTAAACTCTTTAAAACAGAAATACCATAGTAATTTGTAGCAACTGAGTGCCAAGTCTGTTTGAATTCTCCAGAACCTGAAAATCGTATTACACCGTCCTCTTTGATTTTGTACAAAGTTAGTAGTAAAAGGCATGAGTAGACAAAGGAAACTGAAGCCATCTAAAACTTAAAAAATGTTCAACTTGAGCAAAACAAATTCTTACTTTGACTGTATAGAAAGAGAGAAACTGAATGAATTTAAAAGATAACTGGTGTTATAAATCAAGATTTAATATCCATTCAGGTCTGTGCTGATGTCTGTGAAGCTATTACATTACCTGTTTGTTGGAGATGAACACAGACTGTGTGAATAGTCAGTATTGCCTGTATTAACTGAGGTGAAAATTGGCTTCACATTAAGTGGAAAAAAAATTCCTAAATAATTCTCAAAATAATTTAAATTTGTAGAAAGGATTAGTTTTACAGTCCTTGCATTCTGTCACAATCGATGACCATAGAGACATCATCTGTCTCTGTTGGCTAGAAATGTATGCACTGACCATCTGTGTTTGTGCGACAGCTCAGAAGCAGACGGATCTTAAAACTTTCAGTGATTTTTTATTTTTATTTTTCTTCCAATTTCTTTCCTTTTATTTCACGTCTCTGTTGTTAAGCCATGCAACTTCAGGATAAGGGCAGTTATTTTTCTCAAGTAAAGATATTGTAAACTCACGCTGTATTGCAACTGAATTTACCTCTATTCATGTCTATTTTTAAATCTTTACATCGACTTACTGTAGTATGCAGTCACACCACATGTAAAATTTAGTCCATCGCAATTTCAGTCACATCATGTTGCTCACACCTCCCTTGACAGTCAGCTGGTTGAAGCCATGTTCCTCTCTGTTGGAACCAGGAGCTCTGATATGACAGCTTATGAACTGCAATATTTAAAAGTTTAATACTTCTAACAGTATAAGTCTTTACAACCAACGGCAGATTCTCGTGGCAACAACCAGAGTCTGTGTGTAAAAATGCAATACTGTCCTTTCCTCCCTCGGGGGAAGAGGCACAGGCATCTTTATCTCCTATGGGCCGACACTCTCCATATTCCATTGCTAAATTACTTCCTCTGCCTCTGTGATGGAGAAGTAAAAGGAAATGATAAGTCTGAAGGCATGAAAATGGAATTTATATACTGTATAAATGGTAGTTTCTTGTGGGATCCTTTCAAGCCAAGCCTTCTGAAAGATTGGAGAAATGACTCTTTAGAGTCCTGTGAGAGCTGATGGGAAGAGAAGGATCTCCGTAGGGGCAGAATGAAAGAGAGTGTAGCATATACCTCATGTTTTCATCATGTGTTATTTTGTCATACTGTACAGTACACTATACCATGTGTGTGTTGGTTCAGCAAGTATATAGGCTACTGTATACTGACTAGGAGGGAAACACATTAAAGAAAATATTCCCCAGCACACTGCATTAAGAGTTATGGGACTGGTACAGGGAATAGAGAAACTGAAAGGGAAGTTTATAACAAATACAAAATTAAGCAACAAGCAACAATTACAGATTCACCAAATGTTGACCTCATCTTTCTCTATGTGTAACTGTATTTACCCACATTTCTAGATGGATCATGCAATTGTTAACCCAGGAAGAATTATTTTTCTTAACTTGTGTCAGTATTTACCTTTGATTTCGGTGGTTGAACGTGTACTTATAGATCTCTTGATTTTAAAGACATCAGTTCTGAAAAAAGAACTTTATCAGTTCATGCTCCTGTGACAGATCCATATAGACAAAGCTGAAAGATTATTAGATTAGATTGTTGTTCTTAAATACACTATATTGCCAAAAGTATTCACTCACCCATCCAAATCATTGAATTCAGGTGTTCCAATCACTTCCATGGCCACAGGTGTATAAAAATCAAGCACCTAGGCATGCAGACTGCTTCTACAAACATTTGTGAAAGAATGGGTCGCTCTCAGGAGCTCAGTGAATTTCAGCGTGGTACTGTGACAGGATGCCACGTGTGCAATAAGTCCAGTCGTGAAATTTCCTCGCTACTAAATATTCCACAGTCAACTGTTAGTGGTATTATAACAAAGTGGAAGCGATTGGGAACGACAGCAACTCAGCCACGAAGTGGTAGGCCACGTAAAATCACAGAGCGGGGTCAGCGGATGCTGAGGTGCATAGTGCGCAGAGGTCGCCAACTTTCTGCAGAGTCAATAGCTACAGACCTCCAAACTTCATGTGGCCTTCAGATTAGCTCAAGAACAGTGCGTAGAGAGCTTCATGGAATGGGTTTCCATGGCCGAGCAGCTGCATCCAAGCCTTACTTCACCAAGCGCGATGCAAAGCATCGGATGCAGTGGTGTAAAGCACGCCCCCACTGGACTCTAGAGTATGTGGTTTGTTGACTTTCAGTAATCACACATCATTTCTCCCCAGCTTCCTTCAGATACACCACACAGTATTGTAATGTTACTTTCAAAAACAACACTCATGGTCTCTTCTCTCTGTTATTTTCTCTCTCACACTTGCTTTCAGTCTGCTTTTTAGTTACTTTGGATTTATGACTTATTGTATCCCTTGGTTGCTGCAGCTTAAATTAAGCCATCCAACTGTATGCAATGAAAAAAAGAGTAATTTGCTTCTGTACAAGCCTAGAATTTCACCCAAAAGGCATCTGCATGTGGTGAAGCATTTCACGGTCGTATTTGTTTGCATATTGGGTCTTTTGGGGTGTACATGGAATGAACTGAGCTAATCAGCTTGACATCAAGGCAACAAAATTTAGAATAACCACGGGTTGGAAAAATTCCTCCAGACACATTAGATTGATGTAATTATTTATGAGACTGTGTTAGCATTTAACTGCGCCACTTGAGTAATAGAAATATGAGTGGAATGTTGCAGTAAAGTATTGGGTATTTTGGGTTGTTTCATCCACTAAGAATGTTGTGGCTGCTGTAAAGTTGACAGATCACAAAGACAGTGCTCAAGCTTTGGGGATATTTAGTATTAACAGCAGGTAACTTTACACAGAATATATGATGCTATATTGGGTATTTGCACATCCTTCTTTTTCTTTTCTTTTGGATGTTTGATTTTTGTGTGTGCTTGAGATGACTGTCATTAGGAATTGGCACTGTATAAACTTGAATTTAACTGAAACTATATTTTAGATAGAAAAGTGTCTAACTGAAGAACTGTCAGATTTATTTGTTACAAGTTTGCAGGATCAGTGTGTTTATGGCTGCTGAACACTGTGACAGATACCGCAATGTAACAGTGACAATCTAAGTCTCATATGCACACATTTGTTGGTTGCTAGGTTAATTAATGTAATGACAGAATGTGGATAGAAGATAGGGAAAAAAATACTGAAAGTCTATCATACCAAGCGATAGAAATTTTACCTCAAATCTTAATGTACAAACTTGTCCTCTGTTTCTAAAAGAAGTCGCATGTAAATACAGGAAATCTTTTTATGACAATATAAAGCCAATCTGTGACTCAGAGCCTACCTACAGAGAGCTTGACCCTTAGAAATGTTGGTGATAAGGAACAGCTGCCTCCCTGCGATTCGTCTCATATCCTTAGTCTGTCTGGGGTTGTTACTGCTGGTCACCACCTTCCAGCAGATGCACACTGTGAAGTGTGAGGTGCAGCATGCTGGTCTGCTGCCCACACCGACTCACTTAAATACCAGCCAGTGTGGCCTGACAGGCTCCACGCACATCTTGGGGGCACCAGAGCGGCATCATCAGGAAGACACACATTAAACATCTTACACATCATAACAGTTTATCTGTGTGGTTGAAGTAAATCCTTTTCAGCATTTAAATTAAGTGAACTTTGACCCGCAAATTTGGGCCATTGACTACAAGCAAGCCGTCTTGACAGTGCTGACCAGCGCGAGAGAGTCCAAAGTAGAGGAAGCTATTCTAGCTTGTAAGTTGTGTTGTATGTCATCTTATATTTATTTGTGAGAGAAAATGCAGTTACACAAAAGAGCACTGGATTGCTGAGAGGAGGATTTGATGGACCTAATGAGTTAGCCATCCCATTTCCAGCTGCACTTGTAGTTAGTGCACAATCTACAATCCTCTTATGTCCATATTCCATGCGCGTAAGTGGGATTTCTTCTTACTGTGATAAACAATGAGTGCTTGATTACACGATCGATACATTCCTACCCTCAGCAAGAGTTGTGGGTAGTGTCAATGACCTTCCTCTGAAGGATGTTTGAGTTCAATCTTAGAGATAAGTATGAAGAGATAAGTCATTCAGGAGGGGCTGAGAGTAGAGCTCTTGTGCTTCCAGATTAAAAGAAGCAAGTTGAGGTGGTTAGGGCATCTGACTAGGATGCTTCCTGGACATGTCCTAGGCAACTGGGTTTAGACTTGGATGCAGATAAGCTGTACTAAGTGAATGTATGGATGAATGGATGGATGCCTATACAAATTAAATCACTGAGGATATAAGGTGACATGTGCTGGGCAGATTGTAAAATCCTTTTAAGGCAAATATTTCAGTCTTTTACACAAACACACAGTGGCACACCATATTCTTTGCATCTCGTGGGCTCATGCTGTTCTTTGAGATACAGGCATCATCCCTTACCCCTCCCCTCATCACTGAACCAATGTCACGTCAGTCCCATTGCTAACGCATGACCTATTGGAGGTGGTCACGTGTGTGTGTGTGTGTGTTTATCTACGGGGACAAGGCACCATGGGAACATGCTGCCTCTCTTTGCTTCATTTGAGTAGTTTAACCCTGTGGAGGCCCTGAAGTAAACCTCATGTAACCTCACAGACGGTGTGTGTATGTTAGTACATGTTTACTCTTTTACACTTGAGGGCATAGCCCTGTTGCCGTACTTCCCCAGCGCTGGATATTGGCGAAGTTAGACCAATAGTAATCTCACTTCATTTTCCATCAATTAAACTTAATTACCTCTTACAAAGACCCACTTCAGGTGTGTTCAAGAGACGCGTATAGATTTCTATGCAGCTCCTCAACAATGTGAGAGCCAATCTGAAATGATGTTTGATAATGCTCTGATTAATATTGCATGCTTCATCTCACTTTACTATTAATGTATTCCTGCTTGCTTGTATGGTATCTCTGTGGCCCATCTCTCAGACGTCTCTGCTTGTTATGCTGTTCCCATGTGTGTTTATATCTGTATGTGTGTGTGTGGGTGCTCAGACCCCCCACCTCCACACACACACACACACACACACACACACAAAAATACAACAGATAAGAACTCATTCTCAGGCCCAGGGTGAGTGACAGTGAGGAGACAGTAGAGGGATAAAAGGAAACAATGGGCCACCGGTTTCTTTCTTATCAGACACCAATGAAGAGCCAGCTGGATAAAGTAGGCAGAGTGGTGCAGATATCACCAAAGTCAGAAATAACCTAATTTATCCAGAATGTTTATGTAGGTTTTCTTGGCCACATACGTTTTATAGTCGGTCAGTGTTGACGCTGTGGTTAGGGGGAAAAAAATACCCAATAAACTTAGTTTTTTTTTTCTGTGCAGAATTTAGCAACACCTAGATTTCTGTATTTATAGATAACCTTCTGCAAACATTAATTACCATATCGTTACAATTAACTGTATTATATGCCATTTTATGCCCTTAGGATTCGTTTCTCTGATAATTGTGTAATGTTTTTTTTTTTTCAGTCACTACTAGTGATACCTTCGGTGGGGATTATGATTTTAATTTCATGACGAATTGTAAGTAGTAACATTACCAGCCTGGTTTACTACATATATGTACTGTATTCATTTTTTTTGTTATCGGAGCAGTTGCTATTCTCTTGAGAGAAAAAAGAAACCATTGTTCAGCTGGAAACAGTTGTGTCTTAATTATGTTCTTTCTCTTGGAAGTGATGGGAGCAGCTCAGCCGTATCTTTTCTTATTAATGCGGGGCCAGCAGTCTGCACGAAAGCACATCGATCCTGAGGGAATTGTTCCATCTTGACACCCCCTGTGGAGAGAGAACAGGAGCACTGAGATAGACACACAGAGGTGGACGCAGGCCAGACATCCCTTGCGGCTGTTTGGGTTCCCTGTCGCTCATGCAGATGTCAGAGACCACTGACCCACACATTGGATGGGATTGCTAAGTTTGAAAAGTTTTGCTGTTACAAAATTGTATAAATAGCAAATATGTTTTTTTTTCTGATAAGATCACATAGTTTATTACTATACACATCAGAGGGAGTTTTAAAAAGTTTCCTGTGATTACAAAAGGGTGAAGGAATGTTTCAGGTTTAGCATGGAGGAAGCTTGGCGTGTCCCAAGCCAGTATGCAGGATCGTGCTTGGACCCATCCAAGGATTTTTCATGCTTTGTGTCAGCTGGTTATCAGCTACAGAGCCTGTTCTGGCACTGCAGCTTGAAGCTTGCAGCTGTGTGTGTGTAATACAATATACTGCTGTGTACCTGAATAAACTTCAGTGGCAGATGACGGTTTTCTATATCATTATTTTTATTATTATTATTATTATCACGTACATACATTTAATGGATGCTTTCACTCTTGGTATACTCAGTTTGAATCCACTTGATACCTCAGAAAAAATAATGTGATTTTCCAAAGGAGGTAATACTGTTAAAAGTAAAGAAAAACAAAGAGCAAGCAGACACACACATATGCAGATAATGTTGATAAAATGGATAAAAAGCCTAACCTAACTCTTATAGGTATTTTGTGCCTGAATATGATTTCAGATTTTCAGGTTTCAGTTGAATGCTCAATTTGAAGAACTTTTTCTTTGGGAACTCTAAAACTCTAATCCCAAATTGCCCATATGCTCTCAAATAAAACCAATGTTTTCACTGTGAATTCAATATTTCTCATACCCCCCAATCTGAAATGAAACCTTTTCTTTGAATAATATGTTTTGTTCAAACTCCAGCTGCTCCCGAGCTTCTCCACTGAGATCCTGTCCTCTCCCACTGTGGAGGGCAGTGCTCAGAGTGACGGCTTAGGTGGCCTTTGATGAATTGCCTCTGGAATGATATCCCTTTCTACTGTATAAACTACAAAGCTAATCCTGCTGCATGGAGGTCATCAGACTTTTTCTGTCTTGTCTATTCTTCTTCATCATATTTGGTGGTGGATGTCATCATTATTATGGTTGCTCTTTCCACCTGCTCGTATTGAGGAGTCTGTCTGGCTAGCACTACAGCTCACAGCTCAGAATCAGCTCAGATTGTGAGCATTTTGACTAAGTTAAAACATACTGGCATGGGCAACTTGAACATTTTGGAGTGCATTGTGACATACAGAAGAGAGTATTTTAAGGATAATGTGAACTGATATGTGGTGCCAAAAAACTACAAGAGATAGTGATAGAGTTGTAATTGACAGAGGAATTTTGTTGTACAGAAATGCATTTAACATTTTAAAGATGATGGGTGATATCATTTCCATTTCTGTAGATGTGAGGGATTGATGTGTAAGTGGTACAAGGCACGACCAGTTTTATTTTGCAGTGGAAGTTGATATGACAGTTATTTTTGCATGTTGCGTGAGTCAAAGATTAATACTGGGAAGTTTTGTTTTTTAATGCAAATGCAAAATTTCAGCATCAGTGAAACCAAGCCTCTGTTTTTCCAGTGAAACACCTGAAGTTATGTGCACAGTAGAATAAATTCCCTCATTGAGCTTTTCCCCTCCCTCGTGTATTTCCTCCTTTTCTCAGCAAACTGTTTGAACAGTGTGATTTGTTCAAACAGAATGTGGTTCTCTTTGTTTTCTGGGCAAACTTTTCACTCAACAGGTGGCATATCTTAGTTTACTTTTCATTTATTTTTAACGGTTGGCCCTTCAGGCACTGGGCTCCTGAGCCCTTATCCTACTCTGGTTTGCTATTGCATTCCCCTCCTCCGAGGGCTCCCTTGAGGGTAAATGGCTTGAAGTTAAGGTCATGCTTTCATTAAGCATGATTCTCTGACCGCTGAAGCTGCCATGCCAAGCTTTGAGGGCAGTATGTCTCATGATAGAAGAGTTTTGTGTCAGCAGCATCCCTCTAATGCCTGGACATTAGAGTCTCAGAGTGAGGCAGGTGGAGAGCAAAACCATCCAAGCTTCACAATATATCAGATACCCACCTGATGAATAGGATAGAACAGAACACCTCCAAAACATAAACATATACTATAGAGCAATAAATGTATGTTTCAAATACTAAAAGATGACAAAATAGTAAAGAAAAAAATGCTAAAGTTTCTGAACAATAATAAAAAAACTGCTATGATATGTGATAGAGGAAATATCACATTAGTCAGTGCTAATCCATTGATGTCAAGTGCTTTGGGGGTGTTCTGCCTTTTTAGTGTACATAGTGTTTAAATTTAACACCAGGCTAGTTTGCTCCATCTCTTATTAACAGCTACTTTGATCATGGTATAATTTTTAACTGATACCTGTAAATCCCTACAAGATGAATCAGAATTTCTCCAGATTTTTTCTTTAGTTCGACTGACAAAATACTTCCACATATACTGGATATACTGACACATAGTTAGGCACAGACATTTATGGCTCCAAGATGATATATGCCAATTACTTTGGTGATCCCAATCCTTTCATCTAGGGCCACCGGGAGGTTTACACCAGCATGTTCGAGTGAAATGACTCGACAGCTATGGGATGGATTGACATATCATGTGCACATGATGAACTATAACAGTTATGGTAATCTGATGACTTTTCATCTAGCAGCACAATCAAGTCCACATTTTAATTAGTCCAATAATTTGTTTTTTGACATTTTAATGTTAATCAGATGTTTTTTTTCCTACCAGTAACAAATGTAAATCTTAATGTGTGCCTGTTTTTGAAGAAGAAACAAATGATTGTTAATTTATAAATCATTGAATGAAACATATAAAACAAACACCCACTGTCCTGATCCACTGTGTTTGATAATTCTTGCAATGCAGACACATGGGCACAAAGGTCTGTCTTTTTCAGTACAGTATGAAGCCCCAGTGGAATATGCCAACAACTGGTACAGCTGCCTCCCTGACTCTATATAAAGCCTTTACTTACACCAAACACTCACAAAGCTGCTTCTGTCCACTGTTTTCCCTCTGTCAGCACTGGGTCCCCAGAGGGAGGCTGGGGGATCTGGTGACCATAGAGCTGTCATACACATATGTTCTTACATATACACATACAGTACAGTAGCATGGTTGATTTTAAGGTCATTAGCTCACTTGCACACCATCCATATAGTATAAAGCCAGGACCTTACCAAGTAGTAAATACTTGTGTCCATGTGTATTTTAAGTGCATTTGCCAGCTTGCAAGTCAGAGACACTGAAGTAGAGCCGTGTGAGGTTAGAAGTGAGGCAGTTTTCTTCGCAGTACAGCACTGTCCACAGCTTGCTGAAGCATGCTCTCCTGTCTGCTTTAAAATGAAAATTTTCTTCAGGAACAGGTTGGGCTTTATGAGTACACTGCCGTGTGCTTCAGCCTACCAATTAGGCCGAGCCTTTTCAAACCCTCCACTCCTCAGCACCTCTAACATTAAACCCATAAGGATTCGCAAGAAGTCCTTAGACATTCACAGGCATTTGTATTTGCCCCAGTTGTACCACATTCTGACCTGGTCATGCTAGTTGAGGGCTGAGCAGCAGAGCTGTGTAGGTGCTCATTATATTTATACTCTTTCTTTTACATTATTTTAATTTAAATTCTTCTTTCTCCCACAATCGGTGTCTATGAAAGACCACTGGAGTGTGTGGTGTCTCTTGTTTTCACAAAGCGGCACCGGTGGGTTGAAGTTGGAGTTGTCACAATTTATATGCACATAACTTGCCTGATTTAGAAAAAATGAGGTGCCTTTTGGATTTTATGTGTCAAAGTTCAGAGCACCATATGATGTCAATTCATCTTACCAGATTTTCTGTCTTTTTGACATTTGTGCAAAAGTATATGACTAATGAGATGGCATGGATGAACATTTATTATTATTATTCTTACAACAAGATATGAATCAGATTTATAAATATAAAGTTATATAAATGCATAAATATATATACAAAATCATATAAATATGCAGTTATAAATGTTACAGGAACGTATTTGACAGTCCATAAATACTGTATTTGAGCATCCACATCAATATTTTGTTAGTAGACAATACTGTCTTCTGGCCCTTTTCTGCTTTAAAGAACAGTATGTCACTATAATAGAGCAATAAATAAAAAATTATTTGGTGTTGCACAACTAAAGCTGCCCTTGTAAAATATCTTTCAGGCATTTAAACCCCCCCCAAACTGCTGTTTGTGTTCAGAAGGGTAACATAAATGTCCCTTACCGTTCCTGCCAATTTTAGGAGGAAAAAAACGCATGAATGAAAAATATCTTAAAAAAAATACAAACAAGAAAACAACAACAAATCAATTGATAGGTGGATGAAATGCCTTATTTAGAAGGGTCTGATAGTATTATTTGGCTCAGAAACCTGTGTTCGCCTGGAGATAGTGATTTCACACTAAATTATGCAGGGCATCAAGCATGCCAAAGCTATCACAAAGCACTCAATAACTGCTTACAAAGGCTCTAATGGGTTTAACACAAGTTTTATGTCAGATATGTTTTACCATTACTTAATTTGAATCATCTAGAAATTTCGAGAAGCTGTCACATTTCATAACGATCCTGAAGCTTTAAATTGTTTGGCTCCTGTACTCAATCAAAGTTATTCAGATGAGCCTTTAATAGGAGCACTTGGGTGCATTATCTCAACAAAACCTCTGCTTTGCTCCCTTGATAAAGTGGCTTATGGCTTGGAGAAATTGAACAGTAGGGAAAATGACCTCATGAATGAATTAGTCACCTGCAAAAGATTACTGCTGCAATAAAATGGTATGTTTCTCATTTCAACCTTCGCAACCACGTAAAAGCCATTTGGTCACCTTCAGAGGCACAGGTGGGGGGTTGGGTGGATTTAATCCGTTATGTCTCTCTTGATCTTTTACTGGTTTTCCTCAGAACATAATTGGAGTGTGACATTGCTGATTTCAGAAATATCAGTGTCCTGAACTTTTTTTTTTCTCACTGTGTACACTGACTTGACCTACAGCACTTTGACACCTAGTGACTATTAAACCACTTAAACACTGCTGTTTTAGAATGTGCTTGGCATAGCTGTTTAACAAGAGCAACAGTTTTAAGGGAAGCATTCATTTTTATGTCTTAATTCTCAACATTTATTTTCTGGGAATATTTATAAAGTACCATGGTTTTGGTTTTCAGGAAACCCTTAAGCTAAAAATTGCACTTGCATGTTTTTAGCTGGTCGTTTTAAGAGTTTTCTTCCTGGGATGTGCAATTGCATACAATGTATTTACTGTATGTGTCTAGTTTTCGGAGAAGCCTGAGATTAAAACAAAACAAAGACGGTTTTTTGGCCTCTGGTGACACTGGTAACACAAGCGTCAGGGGGGTAAACAAAGAACCTATGAGCAGTGGAATTACTTACAAGACTTTGTATCTGTCAAGAAAGAGGGCATGTCCGTGAGAGGCTGAGATGTGTTTTAATTAGTTTCTACTATTGCAGTCTGAATAAAATCATCCATCTTTCCCTTTTACAAGTTGTTTCCAAAGGCCCAGCCACTATAAAGTGACACCAGCATTCAACTGTCTCCTATTAATGTACAAACTCTAAACCCATGTGAGGAGCTTGCCTGGAGCAGTTGGCTGGGCGTTCTATGTTTCTCTAAGGAGCAGAAATGTCACCAAGCAAGAAAAACAGCAATCATCTCACCCCTCGCTCTTTCTCTGTTCAATACTCTGTGAGGTCCAGGAAGCAATGAATAAACAATAGGGGAAGCAAGTATTACATGCACAGCCCAGAGCTTAAATGGTAGGGCAAATCTGTCTGGTTTTCCTTCACATGCGCGGCTTTGTCATGACCGCCTTGGCTTGTGCCTATTTGACAGATAGTATGTCCTGGACTCAGCATGATTAGGATGCACAATGTTCCATTATCAAAAGGGTACAAAACAAACAAAACCTACCAACTGCTTTTATCTTTTTTCTGGTGGGGAGAGGGAAAGAACATATGACAAAATGGGCGTGGGGGAGGGGGAAGTATAGAAAATAGGATGAGAAAAAAATAATTGAAACGGCTTGTAGCCCAGCGGTCTGGAAACACTATATTATTGCTTTTATGTTTCGTTCCATCTGCTGTTCTTCCTGTGGCACTTTTCTTCAAGCACACCCTTTCTCTGTCCATCCAGATGTTACCTCCATCCCTTTCTTCCAGGTACATACAAGCTAACATACTATTTAATCAAATAAAATCTATTAAAAAAACATGCACTGTCATCGTATCTGTGGTGTAAGTAATTTAAAGTCTGTCCTCTGGCAGAACATGATTTTAGACATGTAGACAACCAGATGTAACTTTTTTTTTTTTTAATGAAAGATATCCGGTTTCCATTCTTGCCATTTTTCGGTGGAATCTGTGAGTGTTCCCTTGGGACAATAACAGGAGAAAACACATTATCATAATGGCTCACCCTGCCTTTTATCCTTGTTTGTGTCCCTTCAAAAAACACCATTAAACAAATTACCTCATCTTCTGCTGTGGTAAAGCTTGTAACAGATGCTTTTCAGAATGCTACACCACTTACCATAGAAGTTTAATTTGTTTGAATAGTTGGGAGCTGAAGATGCTGGGGTGCAGAACTTTTACATTAAATGAAAATAGTAAAGGTGGGGCAAAGTAATTTAACTGCATATAGAGCCAGCAGGGCCAGAGTGGAAGCAGAGTCCACAAGATTTTGATCCAGGAGAGTAAGGTTTCACTCCCATGTGCCACCATTATTTTGATGCATGCAGGTTTGACCTGTTCCACTTAGCTTTTGTCACATTAAACACGCTCACTTAGAGAAACACACGAGAGATATACATGATAACCATTACTCATTAGCGTGAGTGTAGCTGTGTAAGGACACTTACACTAAAACCTTCTCTTGTCAGATACAATACATACGACACCTTTCATGCCACTTTGGTTATTTGTCTCACAGGGACGGGCTTTGTCACAGCTTTGACCTTGGTCCTCGTCACTGCAAGCTAGAAGGCTCATGGGAAATGTGTTTGACCTTGGTGATAGTTCAGTGTCATGGGATAGTTTTCTAGCTGAGACTTTAGCAGCAAAGTCATAATTTTAAATGCAACTTGAAAATGACCAATACATGAATATTGATGTCAGAATTCAATACACTAAGGTTTTAGAAAGAAACTGACCGAACAATCAGTTGCTCTCCTTAGATACCCCTTGCGAAAAGGTTAGGCATGTTGAAACTCAATGAGCAATAACTCTCAGACTACTGAATGGGTGTTAATAGCCTACAATTACCTTTAACTGTTTTTCATGCTCATGAAAACAGCCTGACCCAGCCAACAACATTTACAGACACAGCGTTTTCCAAAAAATGTTTTGGATTAATCCACTGTACTTTATATGTCCAGCAAGTTCTGAATACAGTTAGCAATAGCTATTTTTTCATGACTTGCTAGATTAAGAAAGAGCTAAATGAGCCGTGGATAATCATAAAACTAGTCTCAAGGTAAATGTTAGTGTTAGCCTACACATACAGTACCGTGCAAAAGTCTCGAGCCACCCCTCACTTTTTTCATTTTGCTAGGAAAATGGGAAATAGGTGCAGCGATTTACTGAAATGTGCACACATACATGGAAACACTGTATATAAGGCAAAAACAGAGTTTGTCTAATTCTGATGAGTTTGAAAGTCAATATTTGGTATGACCACCTTTATTTTTCAACACAGTCTGAACTCTCTTAGGCAAGCTTCCTTGTAATTTCTTTAAGTAGTCTTCAGGAATAGTTCTACAGGCTTCTTGAAGGACATTCAAAGCTCTTCTTTGGATGTTTGCTGCCTTTTGTTTTGTTCTGTTCCGTTCTCTGTCAGATGATCCCACACTGCTTCAATAATGTTGAGCTCTGGGCTCTAAGGAGGCCAATCCATGAGTGATAGTGTTTCCATTGTGTGTTTTTCTATCCAGGTATGTTTGTACTGCATTGGCAGTGTGTTTGGGATTATTGTCATGCTGAAAAATGAACCAGTTGCCAATTAGACATTTTCCAGATGGTATTGCATGGTAGCTCAAAATCTGATGGTACTTTTCTGCATTCATAATTCCATCAATTTTGATAAGATCCCCAGCACCACTGGCTGAAATGGAGCTCCAAACCATGACAGAGCCTCCACTGTGTTTTACAATTGACTGTAGACACTCACTGTTGTACCTCTCTACTGACCTTCTCCATACTATTGTCAACAGTTTAAAACGAAAATTTCAAATTTGGATTCATCACTCTATAAAAACTTGTAACTGATTTTCAGTTCAATTCAATTTTTAAAAACACACTGCACACCATGCCAAGATACGCCATGTTTTCAGCTAATAGCTCTTTGAGAATCATCTTGTTGGTACAAAAAGCTATTTTATGCTTGTCAAATTGTGTTATCTTTGGGATTTTTTTGTAGATTCAACTAAAGAAATTGGAACAAATTATGTGTTTTTTTGACGGGCTGTAACAAAGTACTGTTGCTACTGTTGCCACTTTAAAATTTACAAGAAAGTCTCATTTCTTGGAAGCACATCATATCATCTTTGAAATATGAGCACAGACTCATGTGTTGCTGTTTGGAAACAAATACTTTATTTGAGTTGTTAGTTAATCCTATCATCATTACTGCCCCTGCAGCCCACCAGTATATTCAGTTTCATCCAAAGATATAAAATAACCTTTTTATATAACTGTGCTTAGACTTGTGATTAAAACGGAAACTCAGTGATAATCACTTTTACTGTGTTTTAGTTATCAGTTTGGGCACACGTTCAAATTTTTACAACTTTACATCAAGTTCAGTCTACCCACTCTTATTGTAGCAGGAGCTATGCAGCTCTTGGGCTGTGGGTCTCGATCTTTATTCTGGGTTAAAGGCAGTTGCCAGACCTGTCCATTAGTGTCATGTTAGCAGCCTCCTGGTCCTCCTGGCTAGATTATATCATCCTGAGCTTTTCAAGAAGCTAGCTTTCCCTGTAGCAATGATATGCATATTGAACTAAGAAGTCACACAGGGATGACACACCGCCTGTACTGTGCTTGGAAACACACACATATACATGTGTATGAGTCCATACAATGGCACAAAAATAACCTATTAAAACTGACCTGCACTGATGTAATACTGAGTAATCAAAAGGTACGTTTGTGCTTGTTGTGATGTTACAGTTTTCTCCAGAGACTGAATGAAAACAGTGGTAATAGCCTTGGATCTGAGTAGCCTCCAGCCCCCGTTGTATATGACAGGAGTGCTTGTCAGATTCTTCCACATCCCTCAGATTCAGGGTTATTGAGAGTGTCACTGTCTCTTTGTGTTTGTGCTTGAGGGTGTGCGTGCATGCACACATGTCTTTGTATGTACCTCTCTGAAAGCCCTTTTCTGCTTGTGTGTATGTGCGCGCTTTTTTGCAACCTTTTGTGCTCATCTGGGTAGCTGTCCTGTCCACTCTGGGTTGTTGTGATTTGTGTTACCTTGAAAGTGACGGACAGGTCAGTACCATCCTCAGAGGTATAAACTCTCACACCAACAATAACACCAGCTGTCAAACTAAGGCTTCTAAGAGCTATCCACTCGGTGAAATACTTGACATCAGTAAAAGTGGCAGGGTTGAAGTGCACGATATTGGCTTTATGTTGGTGTGCGCATGTGATTTATTGTTTGTGATTTTGTGAAAGATTCTGAATGACATGCACTGATAGAAGTGAGCAGGGATGTTCAATAAAATGCCCCCAAGTGGACAGCAAAAGTGGATTTGAGTAGTGCTAGTATGCGTGTGGAAAAATGAAAAACAAAGCAGACAGGCTGTTTTTGAGAATTCAATGCAGTAAACCAAACTGAAATTTATATTTTATTTAGATGGTTTTTCAACTCATGTAAGGACAAGGGGAGACAGCTGGGTCCTGTTTTTGTGGTGGCCCTGCTGCTAGTTGTCTTACATTATTAAGATGTGTATACTTCTTTGATGATCTTAAAAGGTAGAAGGCAATGGGAGGAGGTTGTGGAAATGGTCTTATGGAGCAAGAGTGATTCTATGGTCTTTCCTGTGTCCCCTAATGGCACTGACGTTATGGAAGAGAGCATGGTTTAGCAATAAAATTAGACAGGTGAGATAGGTACGGCAGTTTTCCAGCACTTTGTGACAACTGACAGCTTAATGGCTTTCCCTGGTTTGAAAGCCCTGTTTAAAATCCCTCTGCTGTTATTGTTGGAGAAAAGACAAAACCGGTGACTGTGCTGTGAACCTGCTTTTCTGTTTGCATACCTGTCAAAACTCCAAAAAAATCATCACAAGAAAGGAAGTATTTCTCCTTTTTGGATGCAACCAGGCTTAAGTGATAACAGCTCCACTGTGCCACTAAGAGAGAGCATTGTCAGTCTGAAAGAGGACAGAGAGGGGAAGCCCGAGCATAACAGTGGGTCTTGTAGGGAGAAATTCACTCCTATGAGGTCCCATGAGGAAGTAAAAAAGAAAAAAAATCTGCTTTTAGCTGGACATCTCATTGTCAATTTGAGAAAAAAATCAACTTGCTTCACTCTCTGGTACAAAAAGGGGCCATATGAATTATTGAGACCCCCTATGGAGTTGTGACAACCAAGCCACTTGCTGTTTTACTGGAAGCTTTTTTGGGGTTTTGGCTTGGCTTCGTGAAAGGCAAAAAATGTTAAAAAGTTAAAGGCAACTTGAAGACCTTTCATAGAAAAAAAAGGATTATTTTGTTGCTACCTTTAATAATTGCACTTCTTGCTATAGACCAAATGCTCCCATTTTTTAGTTTTAAAAATTACGATTTTCAGACTGAAGTTATGTCAGTTTTTTGGCATGTGCTGAAACACTCCCAAAAACCTGTAAACAGACTTTGAAGTCCCCTTTAATCATATAAGGGTTAATGCTTGGCGGTTACTCAAATTTTATTTTCAATTATAATGTTGGAGTCCAGGTATTCCAGTGGTGCACTCTTACAAATGGACTGCATTTATATAGCACTTTTCCAGACGTATTGACCAGTCAATTAACTTTACAAGCCCCATTCACCCAGACACTCACACAGTACATTTTATTCAATATGTACAGCACTTTTCCTCATACACGCATCAATAGACATATTGCAGTTGTTGAGTTGTTGGGGTTCAGTATCTTGTCCAAGAACACTTTGTCATGCAGACTGGAGGAGCTGGAGATCAAACCACTGACCTTCGGATCAGTGGAAGACTCGCCCGCTGATCAGCTCCTTAAAGCCCAAACTTATCTGTAGTCAGCAAAATCTGTCTAGGGGAAGTAAATGTTGTAACAAAGTTTCCTTGGCCAACCTTCTGAACTATCATTAATGGTTGCAAGGTGCCCTTGTTTTTCTCTAGATCACCAAGAGTCTCTTCCCTTGTTCGATTGAGCCTCAACCCTATTGAACATTTGTGGACAAGGCCAGGAAACCAACCACTTTAAATGAACTCTACTCATTCTGCCAAGAAGAGTGGACAAATATCCAACCAGAATTATGCCAGAAGCTCGTTGATGGCTACCAAAACCGTCTGCTCAAGGTGCAACTTGCTAAGGGACATTTAGTATTAGTGGGGGTAAATGTATATATTTGAGCCTGTATGTATAATTTTGACCCTGTGTAGATTAGAGAAAATCCAAAATAAATTCAAATTTGTGCACTCAATTCTTGTTTTCTTTTTTTTTTCCTTTTTTTTTAAAGTCATTAAAGATGTATGCTGTACAATCATTCCACTCTGGAAAAAGAACAGTTCCAAGAAATCATTAAAAGCCCAGAAGCTGTACAGTCAGGTTTGGAGTGGTAGACCCAGTAAGGAATCCTTTATCTGCATCTTCTTTTTTTTTTTTTTTTCTGATTGTGGTTCCCCTTTTCTGTGTCCGCTCCCCTCCCCCAGTCTCCTCCATGCTTGCCCTGGTGAGACATGCTGAATGGAGACCCATAATGAGCCCCTGTCTGTTCCAGCTGACACAGTGAGCTGTCTGAGGCTGTGATGTGTCACTTCTCCCTCTTTCTCTGTCTGTCTCTTTCTGTCTCCTTCTCGTTCTCTCTCTCTCCCTCTCTCTCTGTCTGCCTGCAGAATAAAGGGAGTCCTCCCAAAAAAATGCTTCCAACTGCCACACAGAAGAGTTTCATTCCTCTTTTAGTGAGGTCCCTGTGGTTTAGACTTGAGTTACACACACTATCACACACTTACACATCAGTAAAGACTGTGTTTTCTTTCCTTTCTGAGGCCTAACCTTGCTCTTGTTTCATTTGAAAGAGAAATGATGAAAAAAAAAAAAGCCTGTTTAAAGTTTCACGTCATTCCCGCTGCAGGTGTTCCTCACTATAGGGATTGCATTATGAGCTTTTGCCCTCTTTGTAACAATCACAGCAAATGATTCAGTTTGTTGCGTCTCTGTCACTTTCTGAAGCTATGCCATGCATTGCCACAAATTGCCTAATTCAGAGTCGTCAACCGTGGTCCCTCTAGTGCAAGGCAGAGTTTGTTTTTCATTAGGGTAAGTGAGGCAGTTGGCGAGAACACGTGTCTGGCAGCGGCAGCAGGAGGAGCGGCAGCCTGACAGCCCCTGCCTGGAAGTAAGCTGTCTGCCTCTACATCTGAGGGAGCATCCTGATGAACCTGGTTCTTTTTATTTGAGGTCATCCAGAGCATGATGCTGAAAGATGTTAAAAGGATGGTGATATTGTAAGTTCTCAAGAGGAAAGGTGGTTTTCCATAGATCTTTGCTTAAAATTCCTCTGTAATTGAAAATATGAAAGGAAAAAAAAATTCCTATGAATTTTAAAGGTTTTTTTCACACAGGTTGATTCAGTAGGCTGTTGCAGATACAGCCCTCTTTGAAGTGTGGAATCTGTAGCTGAGCTCAGGTGTGGTCCCCCAGAAAACCAGTCTCAAATCCTCAAAATGATGGTCGAAAAAGTTGTACGAACACCCAAAGAGAAGAACACCCAAAACACATGTATGTATACTGTCAAACGTGTAATTTGCTTGTGACTGGTTAAAAAAAAAAAAAATAATAATAGTAATAATAATTTGCTGTGCTTTTCTCACACAACCAAGTTATGGTTTGAAGGATTTTAGTGCATAAAAATGCACTTGAAGTGAGGAGTCTGCCCCCCCATGTGATCCAAAAGATTGTAAATAAAAGAAGGATGTAGCTTCCTCTTCTGAAAGTAAAGCTAATGTGGAAGTGGCTTAAGCCTGCATTCTTTTTAATGGCTTTTTTAATGGACTTTTGCATTGAGGTTTATGAGAAAACAATAAAAAAAAAAAAAAAAAAATAAATAGGAAAAATT
>VUQI01062646.1:2843-35700 GCA_015106735.1 Paratilapia polleni | reverse complement strand
TGTGAGTGAAAAAAAAAAAAAAAAAAAAAAAAAAAATAAGATGGCAAGATTTGAGGCTCCGAAACATTAATCGACAAACCAATGGGTGACATCATGTTAGCGACTTCCATCTTTTCCATACATTTATATACATGTATCTGGACATATATTCAGGTATCATGACCACGTGTATAATTGTGCACATTTGTGCAGCTATGTTTGAAATACCTACTAAGACAGTGTAAGCAGTGTAAGCACACTGAGAGATGCTTTGTGCCTGTAAGTTGTTTTCCTCGCTGAGTTAATCGACAAGGAGAAGCGTTGTTTTTGCACACTGAATATCTTTTATGATGTATTATACAGTGCTTATTGACTGAATGCCATCCCAGGACCATAGCCAGTCCAGAATGTATGGAGAATGGATTTTAATGTTTGGATAGCTTGTCCTAATGCAGCCATTATATCTCCTGGGACATTCAAGTGCAGCGTTTGGCATAGCACTGCTGTGTGAGGTCTATTATATCATGTAGTAAGAACTGGGTGGGATTGTAGAGAACTAACAATAGCAAATTTGAAGTAAACCCAATAGGCCAAAGCAAAGAGTTGTATAGATTTTTTTTAAAAATTCCACATTTTCATTATTCTACATTTTCTGTTTCTTTAATGGAATTTTGCCAAGGGTGGAGTCTTGGAATAATTGACACATGCTGATTATCCCCAGCAGATTAGCATCTTGCTGACATGTAGAGCAGCGTTTTCCAATAATTTTGGTTAAAATATAAATGTCACTCTAAGCAAACTCAACATACATCATTCTTTTCTTTTGTTAGCTGGCCCCATATTTGTGGGATTGACAGTCAAGCAGTGGTGAATCCCTTTAGGGTTTCTTTATCTGTCTAAAACTCTCACATGCACACACACACACATATGGAAATTTGTAAGCATAAATATTGTCACACATGCTCAAGTGCACACAAAGAAGTGAAAACACCAAAAAGAAACGCTACCCACATTGTGTTTAGCGATCTCCCTGCAAGCCATGGTGAGTATTTGTACTGCAACCACAGAAGCTGTATGGAGCCTCAAACTCCTGCACTTATCTTAGCGCACTCTGCTTAACCTGGCAAACTGTCTAAAAACATTCCCTTGATACAGCTTCAACTCTCCTGAGTTCTGCTCCACAGCAAACAGGGTTCAAACAGTTTGGCAGATAGATGGTGAGTCTCTTTCAGCAGCAAGAGGGGTTTGGTTCAGGGAAGAAAAAGAAAAAGATAAACTTGCATTTTTGTCCGTTTTGAAAATTAATTGATGGAATTTTTTTTTTGTTTTTTTTAAGAGCCTGAATTAATAGGAAATTAAAGTATTACAAGTATGTTTTAAAATGAACACTTACTGGGTTTTTTGTACTAAAATGCATTTGCACAATTTTTGACAGTAAATTGCAGTATAAGTAAATCTATCAGATAAGCTATAGGAAAGAGACCTGAGTTTTTTTGAATTGCTGCTTTACATACAGTGTATCATGGCACGTGATAACAAAGCTTATGTAATATTTTCTTTTAACGTTAGACTTACTTTTCTCTGAGTTGCCAACTAAATTCATTTCATGCAAATCTCAGATTTTTCACAGCTCTCATGTATCTTAGCACATAAGGTGCCTGAAAAAAGCAAGCAAAGATGATATACAGAGGTAATAAATAGAGCTCTGTATTGATGATGCACAATATTTTTTATCCCACATGACCAGCTGTGCAATCACATATTTCACAATATTTATATTCTATTAATAATGAAGCAATAAATAGTTTGTGTTATTTGTTAGCCAGGAAGCAAAACTGCATTTTGATAGAGATGGAATCTCCAGTAATGAAGCTGCCATTTTTGTGGTCTGATTATGTTACAGCTCACAAATCATATACATAAGAGTGTTTTTTTTTTCTACTTCTAGTCTGCTCCAGCACCTACAATAGTCACTGTCAAACTGTACTCAGAGAACCAGTAAATAAATATAATGAAGTGGAACAAAGCTAAAATGCTAATTTATAACAGGTGACTGAGTATCTTTATGTAGGAAAATAAAGATCTAAGCTCAACTGAGGGAACAACAAAATGCCATGGTGTTCCAGAGTGACATGCTGGCACTGGGAGAGGCATTAACCCGACACATGAGAGGGAATTATTCACCAGTGTAGAGCCTTGCTATGGTGGCCACCTAACTTTCAAGCCCCAGCCCTGTCCCTTTGCACCTCCCTCATCAGCATGCATTATTCTTTTTTTGGTGTCTGTTCACATTGGCTGACAAGCGCAGTTTGGTTGGCGTACCCTGGAGCTCCAACCACATCACACATACAGCACGAGCATTTCTCTCACTGTCGCACGGGCTGTTAACAGTGGTTTCAGAGTCAGGGAATGTGAAAATATTCGGCGTGAAGTGGGGGGTTTAGGCTAAAGAGAAAAAGGATGGGGGCGGGGGATTTGAAAGGGTGATGCCACACAGACTTGCCAGAGTTGGCTGATGCGTCTGGCCATCCTGAAAGGTTAACAGGCACCAACCATGCCTCTGTCCAATGTTACACGACGCTCTCTCCGCTCCAGTCGCCCACTTTCATGTGTCGTTCGCTCACAGTTCATGAACTCTGGGGGCCTTGAGAGGGATCTTTCACTTTGTGTTGTGGGGGACATCCTAAAGAATGGCAGCACAAAGAGAACCCAATTAACTGTTTTCTGGATTTTTGCCCTTCTTTGATCTGTCACATACAGACACATGGATGCATGACAGAACACACTCACACACAAACAAGTGCACATACAACTGTAAACACACATTCGTACCACTCACTCACACACAGCGTTATGTATTTGGCCACCCCCTATTACTGGAGAAACGCATTGTCTCTCTTTAGAGAGGACATTAATAAGAAATGAGTCCTTTTGAAGTGTAGCTGTGGGTTGTCAAATCTCAACCGACATAATCTCACCCAAGAATAGCCTCCTCCCACCTTTTAACATGCACTCCCACACATTCAGCCTTCCTTTGTGCATATGGAGCGCTGTAAGAGTGAGTCTATACCCAAAGGTGTCTTAACTTGTAACCAAAATTTATTCAGTTCCTGAAAACACACGGCACCCCCATTCTGCACGTTGGCTCCAGTGCAAGATAGTAACACGTTTGTTTTTTGTTCTCACATTCCCTACACCCACTGCTCCGTTGACTTTGAACTGCTTGATGCATTTATGTATGCTATGTTGGCTGAATGGAGAAATCAAACTGGATGTAAAAACAAATCACACCTGTAGTATTTTTTTTTTTTTTTTTTAGCAAGTTTTGCAGTCATTTTAGCACCAGTTTTTTTTTCCTTTATACAAAGACAGAAGGGCAGAAAACAGTCATCGATACATCTAGAAGACTGATGTGATTCTCTCCCCCACCTTCTCTCCTTGTATTTACAGTTTTTTTTTCTTTTTTGATGTGACGTGAATGCAGCATTTCCCTTGCCCCAGCTTATTTTTGATGTATAGCATGTGTGTGAAGCTCAGTCTGTCACTTCAGTAGCTCTGATAATGTAGAGCACCCCGTGCCCTCTCCGTCACCCCGAGCAACCCCCTACCGACTCAACACATACTCACACCCATCGCGGATTTGATTCTCAGTTGCTTGCTTTGATGGTGTGATACAGTAGTTAGAGCCCCTAACTCCTTTTTTCATGCCTTCACGGTGTGCTTAAGTCTTCAGTGTGTCTTGTCAGTCCACAAACTCAGTTGTTGCTTTGCTGTCAAACTGCATGACTAGACCTAATGTATTATGCATTGACATCATTTCTAAATGACGCCGAGTATTATCAGTAAAAATCAAATACTTGCTCTTAAATACATCAGTCAATGGTGAAGTTAATTCTGTGCTCGGCTGCATACATGAACACAGATCACTTCCATGTCCCAAGCAAAAACTATATTTGCATACTACACAAGATACAATATATTCATATATACAGTATATATGAACAGCCTATGTTGAGCAACTTTCCAGTATTCTTTATGCGATTAAAAAGTGCATTGTCAGAAGTTGGAGAATTCAGAGAACTGCTTCCAAGATGTTCATAGTGCATCCATAGTATGTCACACCATAGAATCTGTCTTATTGCTGAAGGCGAACTAGCCATCTCATCCTCATTTCATGCTTTCCTCCATCCTTGTCTCTATGCCAGGCACTTGTTATTCTCATAGGAAAGATGTGCCTCCTTCTCCCTGCTGCAGCCTTGCTCGTAACACCTGCGTCAGTATGCAGTCTGAAAACCTGTAAATTGTCAGTGAGAACCCAGATGTCATCAAGATTATGTATATTTATTTTACTTTCTTACTGAATTGCCTTTTTTTTTTTCCAGTGAAGATGTCTTACCACAAGTTTGCATACTTTTAACATCCTTGTGCAAAAAAAAAAAAAAAAATAATTCCTTTTTATTTTTTGAAAAAAAAAAAAAAAAGATTAGTCCATTTTAGCCTTTTAGCCTAGCTTAGCCTTCAAGCCTTTAACCTTGAGAAAATGGTAATGAACTGTGACATTTGTGTTTGTAATACATGTCACAAACAGCAAATGTGCTCAAACTAGCTCTGGTGAGGATTCAGTGTTTATCCTCAGTAACCCCATGAGCAAACACAAGGTCTATCTGACTTATCTTCTTGAAATTGATCAAATTAAGACTACTGGTGGTACCTTTAGTGTGCCAACTCAGGTTGTTATACTTTCATATCCAGTGTTGTGTTTACAAATGCATGCATCAGTTCAAAAAGTGTACGTCGCACATTGCTAAATGCCCTCCCTAATGTGCACGTGTAACCCTCTGGTGTTGCGATGTCATTTACTTCCCCTCTGTTGGCCCTCTTTTGTGTTTGTGTTCTGCAGGGCGAAACGACTCCCAGACACATTAGATATGTTACTTTGCTCCTACTCTCAGGGCTCAGAGGCGGCCTGACAATACTCTTGGTGCCTTGTTGCTAGTTCTGGCTGTGATTGACACATTTCTCATGCTCGCGTACACTCCATGTTGACACGTACAGGGCTTTTTCACAAATGTCTTCACACAGGTGGAATGTAGTTAGAATTAACCTGACAGACAATGAAAGTGCATGTAACCTTTGTGGTTAGTGCCAGAGGTTTATTATAATCACTTAATATGGAGCCATATGCAGAACACAGAGGGGGG
The DNA here is from genome assembly GCA_015106735.1 of Paratilapia polleni. Classification (NCBI taxonomy): domain Eukaryota; kingdom Metazoa; phylum Chordata; class Actinopteri; order Cichliformes; family Cichlidae; genus Paratilapia; species Paratilapia polleni. Next base: position 30,520 of record VUQI01062646.1, on the reverse strand, counting down.
TAGCAGGCATGAGGCAGACACATTGTATTGTCAGAGGCCTCTGATCCCATGAATAATGTAAAGAAGATTATTTTTTGGTTATTAGAGGATGTCCAAAACCTTTAGCTAATTTAAGGCAGTTTTCACTCAGTTCGTTACATTTGCTGTGGTTTTTCTTGCACACAGCAGGTCTTATTCATAAAATCGCAGCAGCATTTTATAGTAAATGTTCTCTAGATTCAGACATGTTTGTGGACTGCTTGAATGTCTCTTAAAATATATTGCTTGTGCACCTTAGTTTGAGACCACTGTAGTTATTTTGGGAACTATTAGTGTTTAAAACACTTCACACCAGACTCTGATTTCTATCCTTCCTGTTGCTTATATTCTTTTTGTTTTTGCTTCATTTGTCACAGCTTTTAAAAAGTGTGTCATTTCCTGTGTGGGCATGGCCTGACCTTATTCCATTTATCAGCTTTTTATGGGACTGTAATTGTCATCGCTCTTGGCGCAACATTGTAGTCTTCTTTTCCTCACCTGTGATTATTTCAGATCCACATTGCTAAAATCTCATTTTTAGTTCCCTATTCTGCAAAGTCATTAAAGTGCAGTTATAATTAGGATCTCCATTGAGTAATATTGCATAATTCATGATTAGGTTCCCATAAAACAGCTTCCTATTTATGAGTGATTCATTATAAAGTCTAATTTCTTGTAGTACTGTATACCAAGTCACAATTTGTATTTTAAGTTTAGGCACTGTGCAAGGGGTCAAACTATTACATATATTCTAACTGTATGTGACTCACAGATTGAGATTATAGTATACTTATCAAAGAAGTCATTGCAAGTAGGAAGTGTTTTACTGCCAGGGTTTTAAGGTGACAAAGAAGACAGGAAAAAAAGAAAGCTAATGGAAATAACCACACCACCTGTACTTTGCCAGTCTTTCTTTCAGTATTATTCTGACATGTAGTTGCAGTAGTGAATGGAATCTACTCCGATAGTTTAGATTGCTCCCCATTGCCTTGTGCTCCTCTTCATCTGTCAGCAGCATTAGGTGTTCCCCAGACAGGGTCTTAATAGTGGCAGAGCGCAGGGGACAGGACCTGTAATGGAAGCCCTTTGTTCAGTTGTCACTTTCACTGCTCCCATGGAAACATCCTGCTGGCCAATGCGATGAGCCCTCTAGGTAGCAGTCAAAGCTCTTCTGTCACTACTTGACTAAAAGCATCTATCACATTAAATTATCTTACAGTAACTTTGTTCTGCCGCTCTTTCTCTTGACCTCACTTGTTTTGCCAGTGCCAGTGGTCTGTGTTGGCAAATATACTTTTTATATGGCATGATAAGTCCAGGGCAAATTAAGATCATTTAAAACATGTGAAATGAAAAATACGATTTTTGATGTTGTCTCCCCCGATATGTATACAAATGCTTTCTTGTTGCAATGTCAAGATACGCTTCAGTAAAGAAATGAATAAAAGCTTTATTCCATTAAAATTCCTTCATGTTTGGGATGCCAGGGTTCCCAGCTTATCCTCTCCCTGAAGTGGTTATGAATACCTCCCACTTGACTTTCTATTAGTTGAATATAAAGGCAGCCCTGGCTACATGCACCTCTTCCTCTAGGTAAACATTGTTGTATGTGATAAGAGTTTTAGAGAGAAATGAATATTGCCACGGTTGAAAGGAAAGGCCAAAAAAAATTGTGTATTGTGGCAACCAGTTTGAATATAAAGCATCAATGGGTTGCCGTAGGATTCATCATCTGCAAATACTACTTCCCTCAAGACAGGGGACGTAGATTGAGGCAAGGGAAAGCTTCCCATTTATGCACGAATAAAGACACCAATAAGCTCCACACTCTGGAGTGGCTTTAGCTCCAAGAATTTTGCAGTGTAGGTTAGCATGAGCGCTGATGAAGGCATGTGCATGTAGCTATAGAATTATTTTGATTTATCTTGTTCATTGAAATATCAACAATGGCAATAAAATCCACTGTATATTATTAGTTTTCTCTAAACTAGATTATTGTCATTATCATGCGAAGTCTATATGGAGTAGCATGCTTTCCTGGATGTGGTCTTGTGTATGTGATTTTTATCCTGGTGTATTTGGGGACCACAATGTGGATATGTGAACACAAATGCATACCTTTCTTGATAATTTTCTGAGTGTGCACTCACATATTCAAATGTCCATTAATGGAATGGTATATTGGTGTTTGGGAAAGTGTGTTATGTGTAAAATTACATGAACACTTTTGATTCCACAACAAAAGACACAAACTCTTCCATGCATTTCTGAGTACAGACATTTTACAGACATTTTAAGATTACTTAAAATACAAATATTACCTGGCATTATTTGAACATTCTTCAAAGACCCCTACCCGCCCCCAGAACTGCTCTCAAATGACTGTGCAAAATTGTGCTAGACTTTGGATATGCTAACTTTACCTGAAGTTTGCATGGGATTTTTGTTGCTTAATGGCGGTTAACAAAAAACTACTGGGTGCAATACTGGCACCTTCTGGTTGTAATAGCACATAATGGAAAATATATATTTTAAGACAAGAAGAATTCCAGAAACTTTTTTTTTTAATTTAAAAATATCTTTGTTTTTTTAATTTTTTATTTTTTGAGATTTGAAAATTGAACCATCACTAATTCTGCGTTTATCGGAGTGTTTTTTTTTTCAGTATGTTTCATAATTTTATTTAGTCAAATCCCTTAATATTTCTATGATGTTTAATGTTTCTATCATAATGAAATATCAAACACCAGTTTTAAAGGGCCATTCCTGTAATTTAGCAATGGACTTCTGCAAGAATTGCTAAAAATAAATAAATAAATAAATAAAATAAAATAAAATAAATTAAAGATACAGAGATCTGCATTTACCATAAAGCAAAATGAGCATGGTTGCTAAGGTTATTGAGGTTATTTTCTCTGATGCAACAAAGCTCCTCATAGGTTGAGAAGTATTCACAATACCAAGTAATTTTTTTTCTATAAAATCAGTGTTCTACTTTGAAATAAATTCAGACGTTTGCATAATGTGGGGGTTTGCCCATGCCTCCCTTCCCCCAATTTTCTTATCTCCTCCAGCAGAGGATGGTGGGCAGACCTCCCTCCTGCAGGCCAGCTGGATTACGCATGTTGGTTTAATCCCATTCATTCTCTCAGTACTCTGTGTCAAACCAAAATGTACTGGACCATCATGTGCCTGAGTGACACACACATACTCAGGTGTCTGTGTTTGATAAGGACTATGTGGAAGTATTAGTCCCATCAGGCCAGCTCCATCACATCATGGGAAATCCCTTTTCCTCCAATGAGCCCCAGTCTGCCCTTATCACCACACCCTGCTCTAAAGCCCTAAACCCTTGTGTCGCTACACGCAGCTTTTGTGTCAGGGGTCATCTGTGATGTACACATAGGGTGAATGAAACTGAAAATGCTGTTTACATGTCAAAATGACTTCAGCTGTACAAGATGATTTAAAAAAAAAAAAATGAAATGTCTACAGTAAAAGACCAACAGAAAACAGATCTTTTTTTTTTCTCTTCTCCTCACGTGTCTGTGCATCATCGCTGATCACACGCTGTTTCATCTGGTTAGCTTTATCATCATTACTTTTTTTTTTTTATTCCAATTGTGTGACTTGCACATACCTTTTGGAGATTGAGCTAGATTAAAACTTTTTTTTTAATTTTCTGCTTATACAGAGAACAGTTTTCTTGCAATGTTGCCCCACTGCAGCTGAAAAATGAGGAGGAAAGGCTGCGTAATAAGTAATGGATTTGCAGAAGGCAGCAGCTGTTTGCAGTTGAGATGTGAGCCAGACAGTGTTGTATGGCATCCTGACTGGAAATGCTTTGCAAACAGCTAGCAGACTAAACACGTTATTGGTCTGACAAGCAGAGAAAAAAATAAAATAGATTGCAACATCAGGAGCTTCAGACATTCACAGACACAATGTAAAGTGTGCACTCAGTTTTGTACAAATACCCATGTGAATAGATGTGTGTATACCTTAGAGTTATATGGTGCAATAGTTATATTTGGCCCCCTTCAAGCTAAAGAAATAAATTCTGTTATGGGGTCAGTTTGAAGAAAGATGCATATTAACTTTTGGGTCCTTGTTAGGAACAATGATAGTTTCAGCTAACTAAATTATAACACTATTACCGATACGTCAACAAAAATAAACTTGCAGCGAGAGTTAATTTTGAACATTAGATATTTAGTGAAATATAGATCTCTCATGCAGTGTGGTAGTATCTGTATACTGACTGGTTGGCTTTTAATCCAGAAATCCTATCACACTTTGCTTCATTGCACTATATTGCATTTTAACATCATTCCCACAGCTGTTTGTAAGACATTAAGGCATTATTCTTAATGACACATTCTGTCACAGAGGGCCCCAAATGTGCCTTTGCAAGCACCCCTTGATTAAAATGTCAGTGACGCTCTACAAGGTTGGACAGTTCATAGCCTACAAACAGCTGATGGAAGTATTTGAAACATGACATAACACATGGGAATTTTTCATCGCAGCAGGAGGTTCAGTCACTCTAGCTCGCAAATGTCAGGCACATTTTTTTAAGAAGAGGCAAAAGAAAGTGGGCCAGTCTAAGCAGGCACATTTTCCACATGTGCGCTTGCTTACACATTTCCTTATTTCCTATTCAATTCAAGCCCTTCCAGCACTCAAAGAAGGGGTGTGATTTTTCTCAGCAGTGTCCTAAGACCCCCATTCTTTGTTGGGGTAGCAGCAGTTGACATTAAATGCCCGCTCATTTCTATCTCAAAAATGACCTGCAGCCGACACAAAAGAAGGCTGTTCCAGAAGTGATAACCTACCATGAGTAAAAACGTTCTAATAGAAAATGTGCCTTGGAGATGTTTTTAATCATTTTTCTCACTTCAGTCACAGTTGCTCTTTAGCTCATTGTGAGATCATCAGAAGCGTCAGCTGAGTTTGACTCAAGTATTTCTCAGCAGGAGGAAGGTTGTTCTACAGTGAGCTCGGTCTCACTGTGTGTTGTTTTGACAACATGTCCCAAAGAGCTGTTTGATTCAGACAAGTGTAAATGTAGGTGCCATCCATAATTTGCTGAGGGCAAAGTTCTGTTGCCTTCATGCTCTCTGAAAGGTGATATGGTTATTTTATTTTATTTTTATTTTTTTACTCACCTCTTTAATTGAACCCTTGGGGCAACAAGTGATCCAGGCTTTCTACAGTCACATATTGTACAACATCATAGCTACACCAAAGCCTTTGCTTAACCTTTCATTAAACTCTCACCTAATGAATCTTCAAAAAATTGTTTTGACAACTTTGGAGATAGGCACACACATCAACTCCTGGACATAGATCTGTGATATTCAATGACATCCTCACATATACATTATGACATTCTTTAAATTCAAAGTCTTTTTTCTTTTTTTCTTAATGTTTCTTTATTCAATAACATGTAAAAAAATGTACTTAAGTTTCCAGAAACAGGGATGATGTCTTTCTGGGTGTGCATCCTGTGGGTAAAGCCTCCGTTGATTGTTTTCCCGTGGAAGATCAGTCAGGTTGGGGTTGATCTGGCTTGTTTGGAGGCTGGGTTAAAGCCTTATCTTCTTTATTTTATTTTGACCTACTCCTCAGTGGTTTTGGTTGTGTGGTGGTGGTGCATCGTCCTAGTCTGAGAGGCTGCTGTCATCAGGGAGTGCCACTGACATGGGGCATGTGCCAACCACATCGCAGCTTCCATCAGATGACATAGCAAAAAGTTTTGAGCCTACTCAGCATGGATGTTCAGTGGAAGGCTCTTAGTTCGACTTGCTGCTGAATCACCAAAATATCTTTAGGTTCCTTTCACCACCCACACATTCCCAAAACCTCACAGCGTCTTGCTCAGCCTTAAGCTAAAACACTGCTGTGATACTCTCAACACATCACCTCCTCATTTATTATGAATGCTCTGGCTTTGCAACAAGTAAGCTGCAGGAATATTAATCCTGACTGACTGGTTTCTGTTGAGTGTAGAGGCACCTTTTGTGCTATTGTTGTATGATCAGTGCTATTAATGCTGTTTGGCTCAGGCAGCTTAAGTTCAGATTTATTCAGTAGTAATGCAAAGCCATTTAGGCAGCCTTTCTGTCTTTTTTTTTTTTTTTACCAAACCTTTTAACTTGGTTTATGGTGAAAAGAAATCCTGCACACAAAGAGAGTGAATCCATAGTGTATCCTGCTGTTCTACATCTTAAAGTGCAGTCAGAAGGTATTAAGACTGTGATTTTTTTCTTTGTGGTTTTGCCTCTGTAATTTTACACACTTTATGTAAACTCAAATAATGACTCTGTGTGCTGATTTCCAGCTTTAGTTTGATCATGTTTAGAGTTTAATGTTTAGAGTAATCAAGATTCTGGACTTGTTTTCAGAATGACATATTAATGTGAAGTACTCTGAGATGACTATTGTGAACTGGTACTATTAAAATAAAGGTGAACAGAACTGAATTAATTAAAACTAATTTTCTTCAGGTCCTCTGTTCTTCAGCTGTGAAGCATGTCAGCCAACAACAATAATAAATACCTTTCTTCTTCTTTTTGTTTTGTTTTTGTCATTTTCTGGATACGTTTCCATTAAGCCCCTTTTCTGCCCTTTTTCACTAATATCGCGTTCTCTACAGGCTGGTGCCCCATTGAGCTGTATCTATTACTGTGTAAATGGGGAAAAAAAGGTGAAAAACTGTGTATTCTCATGTTCTGCCCATGTTAATATATTCCATCTTGTGCGTGTGTGCTGATACACACATGTACAGCATCTAACACACAGGCGTAGTCACGCATAAGTGAGCAGGCCCATGTCTGGTGATATAGCGTGAAATGGGACAGGTCATGGACATGGCTGCGGCACATCGGCAGGTGTTGACCAGGCCAAAGCGATCTATTGAGTACAATTTGCACGTTAACCACCGTTGCCCTTTTTCCTTCAAGCAGCACAGTTTAAGATCAAATCGATGTCCAAGGTCCCTACACCTAAATAAGCTCTAAAATTGATTTGTTGGAACATATTCACATCAATACTTTATCGATGGTGGTAGGATATGCATTTCCAAAAGGCTAAAAACCCTTAACTGCGTGATGTTAAGTTAACCATATTTTCAATCAGTGGGATAGGTGGGAACGATGTACATTTTGTGTGTGGGCTAAATGCCCAGAGTAAGCTTTGAGCCATTTTGTTTGGCACTCATGGGGTCCTTAGGGTCAGCAGCAGCACTCTTTCAGGCCCACAGGCCAACCCAGAGGCTTTTCTTGCGCAGACATACCCAGTAAAATCCCCTGTAATCAAGCAGCTGTGGAAGGTCTGCATTGAGGGGATTTAGTGCAATGTGGCAGGTGCCAATCTGTCTGCAACCAGGATTTATGCAGGCCTAGCTCCCGATGGCATTCGGCAATTTTTAACATGGTGCTTGAGAGTGATCACAGTCATTCATGATGCTCCTTGCACAGAAAGACAGTGCTGGTCAAACACAGACCATGATATGTGGGTTTATGCAGAATGGTGGAAAGTTTTGGCTCTGTTTATATTGTCATCCCTAATACTTCTATTTTTGTATTTGCATTTTATTACAAACACTGGATAGGGTGCTCTCTAAACTGCCTCAGTTATTATTGTTGTTAATTTTTTACATGATATGGGAAAACTTTCTTTGTGATTCAGGTTCATGTTGACTTGATTGCAGCAGATATTTTCTGCAGATTTGTCAGCTGTGCATTCATGCTCCCAATCTCCCGTTCTACCACCTCCCAAAGCTGTTATATTGGATGTAGAGCTATAGTCTGGGGTGGCTATTGAAGTACATTCATTGGTATTTTTATGAAAGTAGATGACTCTTGCTTTGTGCAGTATCATGGAAGTACCCATAAAAAGATTCTAAATCATGTCCATGCACATGGTCAACAACCATACTTAGAAAGGCTGTGGCATTTTAAACTATGATTGATTGGTATTAACAGGTCCAAAGACTGCCGAGAAAACATTACACACACACAGAAGTGGTGAGTCTTTGACCACTGCAGCCTCAGATTTGTATTCTTGGCTGACAGGAGTGGAACACGACATGGTCTTCAGCCCTTATCACCCATCTGTTTCAGTGTTGGACATTTTGTGCATTCTGGGATGTTTATCTACTTACCAGAGTTGCACAGAGTGGTTAACTGAGTCATTCTCCTAACAGTCTGGCAATTCTCCTCTTACCTCTTATTGACAAGGCTTTTTGTCCAGAGAACTGTCGCTCACTTTTTGTCGTTGTTGTTGCTTTTCACACCATTAGCAATTTCTAGAGTTTACTCTATGTATGGAAAAACACTGAGATATAAGCTGTTTCAGAAATGCATGAAAGCAGGCGGTCTTGCACCAACAAACATGCAACTTCAGATCACATTTTTCACCATTCTAATGTTTGATGTGAACATTAATAGAAGCTTCTGCCCTGTATTGATTATATGTCTTGTACTGCTTCCACATGAATGACTTGGTAGTTGCAAGAAAAAGGAGGTATACTGGAGTTCTTAATATGAATTACAGATGTATTTCTTAATTCTTGTGGTTTTTAATATTTAGATATTTTGTATTGCTTTCTTGTGCATAAGAACATGGGTTGTGGCAGTATGTTGCCTCCAGTGTGTCTCTGTTAGTTGACAGTATGTGTTTACTGTCTGGCTGCAAGCCCACTTAATTAGGCCGTTACCCAATATTGTTGTACTCTGCTTGATTTATTGCTGGTTTAATGCCCATTCCCCCCTCTTACTATTTCTATTTATGTAGTTTGCTTCAGTTGTAGATTTGTATGCTTGGATGTTTGACTTGAAGTTAACTTATTTCTTCTTTGTCGCCTCTTTTATTGTCTTGTGTACACAGAGCACCAATGCAGTAAAAATCAATCAACAGCAATCAACTCTTTTGGGCCACCCAGTATGAATAAATTCCAGATCTTAATCCATAATAAAGTTTAAGGTATGTGTGTGTACCTTTACACTGGTGTTTATGGTTCCTATATAGCCTGTGTGATGGAAGCTTTCGGGACAATTTTCTGTGAACTGTGTAGGTATTAAAAAAGAAGAAAGTAAATGTAAAAGAGAGAGAAAAATAGAGGTTTAGCCAAAAAAAAAAAGGGACAGAGGATAAGAGGAGGTTTGTAAAAGGCTGAAACTCCCAGAGGCAGTGGGACAGTGGGACAGACACACACACACACACACACACATACGCACACACAGACTCTGCTTTCCCTACTTTGTGCGTCTATTATTGATGGGCACACAGGGTTCCCACTCAGCCATCTGTTCTCAGCTCTCCCACTCTGTGCCCCTTTTGCTTCTTGCCTACAACTTTGGCAGACTGGCATGAGCAGAGCAATGCTGTCCAATCAAAGTGTGAATACTTCATAAATATATCACAGTATTAGGGGGTTAGCTGTTTGAGGAACAGCCCAGTGAGAGAAATGAGAAAAATAACAGTAATGGGATGGATTTTTAATTAATTCTGCCGCTTTGTTGGATATCTTTCAACACTTGCATTGATTTGCAGGGGAAGATATAATCATGTCATAACTTCATCAGAAATAAACAAAATTGGCAGAGGGGTGTGTTTTGTGATGGACTGTCTCCCTGTTTTCAGATCTTAATCAGATCACGGCCACACCCTCCGACTGTTAATAACATATGGCTGCAGTTTTGATTTGATCTGTGTGGTAGCTGATGACCATGCATATTTAGTCAAGCCCCGGTTGCCAGGGGGAACCCATGTTCTGCAGGTCTTTTGATTGGCTGCAGGGTGGTCACATGTGGTGTTTGCTTGGCACCCAGCTGGGACACAGGCCACATGTGGCGAGTCTGGAGACACGTAAGGTTGGTGTGTGTTTGCAAACACTTGGCTTCGCCTTGTCGTTAATCCACAGATGCAACCATTATCCCTTCTCCCCCTTCCCCGCCCTCTCCTCCACACATACAAACACATGCAACTTCCTATGCAGTAAATGGACCATAAATGCTACATTTCAGACTCACACAGAAACTGTGAGCATCATTGAGGCTGTCTGACTTAACGTGCATCCCCAATTGCATCATCCTGTCTGACAATAAGGGTCAGCCATGGGTGAGGGGATGCCAGGGGCTGTTGGGGTGGTGATTAAGGTGAGATAATGATTTGGGGGCTTTGAAAACCTGCACTATTACTCCATCATGTGACTCGTCTTTTTCATATTCCTAGAGGGGTGAAAGAGGCTTTATTCTCTGGTGAGCCGTAGAGTCAGGATGCCCTGGGGAGTACGAGATGAGAGGGAAATTAATAATGTGTGGAGACTCAAAGGCTTTGACTGAACTAAAGGATCAGAAGTGGCTGAAGAGAGTGCATTAGAGGTAGAAAGGGAAACAGAAACACAGACAAAGAACAAAAAGTAAGAGAGACTGACAAGCCACCTTTAAGCAAAAGCTGGAAGAAGTTACATTAAGAAAAACAGATAAAACAAGTCAATTCCTTAAAAAAGAAAAGACTAGCTCTTAAAAGGACACTCCCCTGAAGTTATCTTTCAGTATCCCTTGTGTTCCCTGTGCTTGACAGGTGACTTTTTGTAGTGTTGAGCCTGGTAATGTATTGAAACTGACAGTGAAACAATAAGTCTGCAGCAAATAGATGAATAAGAAACGTAATTGTTATTTCAGGCAGTACATGAAAACAGTTTTTTTTATTCCTTCGGCTGCCCTGAAAGCAGATTGCAAATTAGCATTTCTTACCACAGCTAGTGTGAGTCACGAACTGCCATCGCTCCAAGTACTGAGAACATATTTTTCGCATTATGATGTGTGAAGCTAACAAGAACTAAGAAATGGGAACAAACAACTTCATGTTGAGGAAACTTGAGATTTAATATTAATAGACTTTACCCTGTGATGTGTGATGTGTGAAAGTCACGCTAGCATGCTCAGTGCTGGCACACTAACGTTATGTCTCCCCAGGCCACACAGGCTTTGACCTCACTGGCTCAAAGCCAGCAGCTCTGCTATCCTTTGAACCTGTACAAACTTGGCTCGAGGCAGGTGTGTTTAGCTAGATCTGAGTGCAGCTGATCACGCCAGGCAGCATGAAATGTCGATTGCTATTAAATACAAAATTTATACACCCATCCATCCTCCGTTTTCATTCACATTTTGTGTTTTTATGTTTGCTATGTCTTTAAATTATGTTGTCTGTCACCATTCAACAAAGACAATGTAGGCTCGTAAGACCAAAAAAAAAACATTGAGTTAATAATGATGATGGGGCAGTTTGCCATATGTGTTCCCTTCCTGCAGCTTGGCCAAGTGGGCAAAATGCCACTAAGCAGCACAATGGGTTTATCCACAGGGATTTCTTAAATACCCTAAATGCAGATACCTGAAACAGAGACACATAGCAATCTTTTCTATCTGCCTCTTTCCACCACCTGAGTGCCATTTTTGGGCTTCGGTAGTAATCGGCTGTAATAATGGAAACTTTGCCCTGCGAGTCCTAGAGTGACAGCAGCTCGTGTCTGATTTTGCAACCATGGCAAAATCACCAAAACACCATATACATGGGTTAAAGACAATGGCCCAGATCTCTGCCAAATTGAACATCCGTGGGAGATTTTTCACCAGTATGGTAGACGTCCCCACCACCATGATCAAAATACCAAATTTGGGATCTTTTGAAAGAATGCTCCTGCCTTCCAGCAGAGTTCTGAAGACTTGGACAATCAATAGCAACGTACATTGAAGCTGGTTGAGCAGCATGTGGTGGCCTAACACGATTGTATCTTTGCTTTTCCTTCAATTTGTCACCCATCTATATGTTAAAAAGGCGTATAATGTTAGATTGGCCCAATGCTGAAACCATTAAGCATGACCACAACTGTCTGTTACACAGGCCTTTAGCAGCTCTGAGAAATAACCACTTATCATCTTGCTGAGTAAAAGGATTCCCCCCATAGAGTGGTTTGATGTAAATGAATGTGACATATATGCACTCCATGATATCACTCTACTTTCCGTAACCGATTATGTTAAAGACAAGAAGACCTTGAATAGAGAGACTGAAAGGCTTTGAACAACAGCACTTCAACACAAGCACTCCACAGTTCTAAATTGATGGCCGTCACTTCATAACAGCCATTAGCATGTGCTCAAGTTGAATGTTAAATACTAAAGGCGTTGAGGTGCCTCATTGTGTGTTTAGAGAAGAGGGAGTTTGATGAGAGGCTGTCGATGCCACACCTGCCAAGGAACAGGGGTTTAGATAACAATTTTGTCCTCCCTGTCGAGGAGGCATCTGGCATTGCCACGGTGTTGCAACCCGAAATACACCCAGGAGTGGGTAATGAGGCATAGGAGGCAGGGTTTGTGTTTTGTTGTGTGTGTGTGTGTGTTTTCAGGTAGTGGTCCTCATCTTCCTGAACTAGCCTCTGTAGTGCTTGCAATCATGCCATCTGTAGTCCTCAGCCATAAGCCCACTTGCGTGTGACTCATAAGCAGCAACAAATCAACTTAAATACATGCACAGACACATTTAAGCTTTTTGGAATAAAAAGCTAACAAGAACAGAGGTTAAAAAAAAAGGTGCCACCCGCCCAGTCGTGGCTGTGCACCACATGTCTTTGAATGTAACTATTAACATGGTGGCCTGCATTATGTTTACACACAGTCCTGTGTGGAGCTGCATACACATGAGAGGGGTTGCTAAGAAACGCACAAGTAATGTTCGATAATCACCCTCAAAGAACAGAGGAGCTGCAAGGAGCATCTTTCTTTTAACTGCAGCATATACAATGTAAATGAGAGTGCCTCTTCTCCTGTGGTATCCTTTACTTTTGTTTTTCTGTTGCCTTTGATTTTCTTTTTCTTTTTCTTTCTGCACCTGGGCTATTAAAATCCATCTAAAAATCGAGGCTCAAATTATCAGTCTTATAAATGATTAACCATAATTCTTTAAATTTTAATTTATTATTAAAATAATCAGCTGTCAATTAGGTGCATAACAAGAATAAAATTACAGTATAATGAAGCCCATTGGGACTACATTAGTTGCAGATGATGGCTTTAGAAAACTTTATGCAGGGATGCAGTAAAGACATGTGATTGATGAGTTCTTACTAATATAACAGGATGTATTGCAAACAAAAAGGGCTAATTATATAGCCAAGACTTCTAGTATAAATGCTAAGTGGAGTGTGAAAATGTATGCAGGTACATGATGTCTGTGCTGTGTAGAAAATGGTTGGCATGGTCTCTTGTACTAATGCGACTCTAACACTGAGGTTGAAATGCCAAAGTGGGGATGTGTACTGTATGCTAGTGCAGGAATGGACTGTGAAGCATACAAGTCTAATCCAAAAAGAAACCAATTTAGTAGAAAACATGCTTTAGAGTTGGTTTAAAAGACATGGGTTTGCAACCAAACTACTTAATATCATCCATTAACATGCAATCGTTCAGCATCTGTTAACACAAAGTCCTACAGCTGATTTTGCCCAGATGCCAGCCTAAGTTGATAACTGCACTTGCAAGTAACCAGCTGTGCTACTCTGCCTCTCTCAATTGGCTTTTACTGTTTTAACAACTTGTGGCTTGCAAAGAAAGTTAATTGTTTACAACTGTTATCATTAGCTGTTACTGAAACAAAGGTTATATTAAATTGTGGCCAGTGGCAAGGCAATAAACAGGTTGGGTTCTGGTATTATCAGTGTGATCATAACAAAGTGATGAGATGATGCCATGAGTCAGTTACAATTACCTGTGGATAACGTATGTTTAGTTCGTGGGAGGTCTTCACTTAGAGTTGTGAAAAATGGAAGACTCTAGGAAACTGAATCCATGCCAGACCCTTTAGTGTTATTGCTGAATTAATTATGTTTGGGTTTTTTTTTAACTTTTATAATTGTTGTCTCTGACTTTGTGTTGGTTACTTCTAAGGTTAATTGCGTTCCCTAGCAATTTGTTGTGTATTTTATTTTAGAATAAAAGGTCACCTCTTTTGGCTTTCTGAATTGTTGGGTATTTATAATCTTACCAATATAATTGTAAAGAATAAAGACTAAAATTCATAACCTTTGGAAATTTGTAGTTGAGTTGCCTTAACTTTTTATGTCTTTGTTTATTTCAGGTAATCTCCGCTCTCTCGAGGATCTCCCACCACAGCATTGCACAAATCAAAGGCATCAGGTATGAGTTTCATTCATCTCTCATTTATCTTTTAGACAGCTGAATCACTCCCAAATATCGGAGTCAAAGAAGCCATTTGGATGTATTCCATATTTTCTTACAGGCCTGTTTTAAAATGGATGTAGCTATTAACGTCTGCTGCTCATTTGAAATTCAATTTACATTTTAGGCAATTAGCAGCAGCGTTTAGACTCCACATTATTATGCAGGACAAAATGACTGACAATACATTTCCATCTGTCACTCAAACAGCACTGCGTCATTCTGAGTCAGAATACTTTGTTCCATGCAAGGGTAGTCACAAGCAATGGGGAAGCTGAGAGAATCCTTCATACTTCTTGCAATGGGCTCCCCTATTCTCTTCATTTGCTTGATCTACTTGGAGCTTGGTGCCTCACCGGCACCACATAAAAAGACCTTTTATCTGTCTGAGTAATGAGTTGATGGAGCGCACCCATTAGGAGCCATGCCAGGAAATGAAGGGAGGGGAAAGAAACGGAGGGGGAGAGTGACACAGAGAAAGCAGGTCCCTTGCCATTAATAGACAACATAACCTGCTGAGTGCTGGCTAATTCACCGCTTGTCCACGCTGACCATTTTCCTGTGAGGTGTCAAAATCAATGCTCATTGTACCTCATTGTAAATCACGGGACTTTGGGATCTCAACTTATTTTAAACTCTGTGCCCAAGGATGGTACTTTGTATGTGCTTCTTTCCTTTTTTAGTTTTCACAAGACTGGTTTTCAAACAGAGCTGTTTTTTGGAGTTATTGTCCTTTAGCTGAGGGACCAGCCACCTGACTGCTGGAGTGTCCTTGAGTAAAATACTAAATTTCTTTCACCCCAAGAGAAAATTTGGGAGATTTTGGCCTACAGGAACTTCACAGTTCTAATTCATTTTTGAGGTAGTAGCCCTTTTCTCTGAGTTCACACTGCTATAACTGGGGAGCGTTGTAGAGCTATGTTTTTAGGGCCTTTTAGCTCCTACTATGGAGTACGTATTTTCAATGTCTACTTTAAACACATGAATTCAACAACAGCACCTACAATTAAAAAATGTAAAAATTGCTAAAATTTTAACCATATAAACAACAGCTCTTACAATTAAAAACAGGGGGGAAAAAGTGAGGTCCAGTTACAATGAAATACAAAAAAGTTTGCTAGCAGCTCCCCTTGCTACAAGGCATCCACCAGACAGTTGAAATAGAGAGGGAAATTGAAGAGGCTTAAAAAGCATTACAAGAAAATAAAAGGCCACAACAAGAGGTGATGTTGTACTACTCAGAATTATATCACTTCAGAGGTCCTACTGTTCTAGTAGTGCAAATGTAAACAGAAAAATGCTTAGAAGGTATGCAGTAGGTATTTGCCTCAAGTTAGTCATCAGAACTGTTTGGTCCAAAAGCAGCTACAATGAAAATGTATCTGCCTTATGGAGATGTCAGAACAGGAATTGTATAGTACAAATGATACACTTTGGTCTTTGTAACTGGTTGCAAATTAAACCTAGGACAAAACACTAAGACTGCTGTTAAAATTGTTTCATGTTAACATGACCTATTCTCAGAGCAGTACATGCATATAAGCCTTCTGCTGACATAAGGTGAACTTCTTGAACTTTTGCCATGATAATGACAAATAAATTGTTATGAATATCATTCTTGCATGCAAATTAATTTAAGTTCATTATTCAGTCTTTTTTTTTCTCGTCGAGCTTTGTGAACAATTGCTCGGTCTTGACTCTCTGCGTCAGCTTGCTTTTTTTTTTTTTGTCACAAGCTTTTATCATATAATCAGTTTAAGGTGTGGAACTGACAGGAGACAGCTGAAGTGAAATACTATTTAATGGTGTTAACAACATGTTATGTTACCATAAGGGTAATAAAAGCTTACCAACAAGTGTTACACTGAACCATTGTCCTAGCTTCTTAGACAAGGTCTCCGACCAAATATTAGGAGAGTAAAAGTAAATGAGCGAGCAAGAGAGAAAGCATAGTCATTGTTGGATCTTTTCTGTCATGTTAGCTCACTTTGACCACAGTTTGCAGTTAAGTAAAAAAGTTTTGCAAACATATAAATAGAAGCTGTTGGTTTAGCAGTCTGAAACACCTCTAAACTGCTGTGCTTCTACTACTAGCTTCCTCCCTGCTACATTAGCTTTGCCGCTAGCTACTTCTGTCGCTAGCCAATGCTGTCGCATCCCTAATAACAACTTGCAATGTAATTGAGAAAAAACTGAGAGCCTCAAGACAATTTTGAGCTTCAGGGTTGAGGAGCAAAAGCAAAAGTGGCACATTGTTTTGAACCTGTATTGATAAGCAGGTGTGGTCATTTTAATTGACTGTACACTGGTTCACTGGGGATTCCTCAGAGCTGGGTTCCAACCCGTGAAATAAGTAAGTCAGCACAGTCTTCAAATCTTCTCCAAACCTAATAGATAACAGAAAACAGACAGTAATACCATATGATCTAGCCATGTACTCTACATTTAATTTAAAACTTTTAGCCATAGATTTTATCAATCAAATGTCACTGGTGATGGCCAGGTAAATAATAAGAAGTAACAAACCATCAAGATCTTTCCTTAAATACAGCAGGGAGAGGTGTGTTTTTGTAACAGGTGCCTGAAATCTAAGAAGAGACACAAGGACAAAAAAAAAAACAACAAAAAAAATTCTATACATGATTTGAGTTTTAGATACAATTGGATTGATTTGTATTGGATTAATTCCACTGCACCCAAACCAAAGCAGTGTTTAAAAGCCAACAGGCTATTTAGAAAGCAGATTGAGAAGAACATATTGTGCAATGGATGTTTTTACAAAGAGATTTTAAAGATCTCTTTCCAGCTTAGGCTCCTCAAACTGGAGAGCTCAATGTCCAGATAGTAACTGCATGATCTTGAATATTTAACCACAGATGCCACATTATGGCAATGCGTTGAACTTTAGAGTGATTGTAAAGTTTCTCACTGTATTAATCTTTTGATAATGTTGCCACAGGCACGACTATTGATGTTTTGTTGAAACCAATTGATCTTGTCTGTTCACTGTAATCAGGCCTCGGTAGTTCATGTCTTTGTCACTGTCAGTATTCCAGCCGGAGTTGGGTATTAAGGCTTTATTCTGCATGCAGACACACAATTGCACAGAGATACACTCAGCATAGTCATATTTTCACTCTACATTTCACACACTTCCTTCAGCCAGCTTAATTTCCTCCGGTATAATTTTTTTACAGTTAAAGTTTAATTACATGTTCTTATGCAGTTCAGCTAATGTCTCTCGTATGATTTTTTTTCTCCCACATGAAAATAACCATCAGTTTATTTGTTCATTTCAGATAAGATTTATGTATGAACTAGAAGGTGACAATTCATTATTTTCACACTCTCATAAAATAGATGCTAGCAATGAACATCAATTACAGACTGATATTCTTTTTATTACCAAAACCTTAACTGCTCTTATTTTATTTTCTGTTTTATTTTGTTTGCCTTCATCATTGACGTTGTCTTCTTTAGTAACAAAACCGTAAATCCTCTTGTTTCTCTCATGTTCCCATCTCTTTGTGTGTCATGTGTGTTGACCTTGCTTTTCTTACAGCTTATCTGCAGTATAAGCCTGCATCATCCTCTGCCCTGTTGTCACCCTCCACCCCCTCCAGACACCCACCCTACCACCCACACACACTCTCTCTCCTCAGCTAACCCTATTGTAACCTTCAACCCGCTCATGCTTGTGTCCTACTTCATCACTGATCCCTGCTGTTTGAGCTTTACAGTATGTCATGGCCTCTGGCGGATCAGGGTCATAGAGTGCAAAAGACCTCAGATCACCATAGAGACAGAGGGCAGATGAGGAGGAAGTTGACAGAGGGATTAAATAATGATCCATTTTAGATTATCATATACAGCGTTGTGAATGTTTACTTTTTAATTACTGTAATGAATATGCTCAAATGTGTCAATATGTATTAACCTGGTGAAACCTCACCTCTAATAAATGGTATACACTTGAATTTGATGTAACCTCCTTGATGGAGAGCCAGTTTGCCTTTAAATATAGCCTTTAGACTTCTCATTGCTGAAAAACAAATTGCACATTTATGTGTATTTTAGGAAAAGCTATCACCATTTAATTAAATTACATACATCTGAACAAAGGCCTGTATTCGTCTTGATTCATCATATCAAAAGTCTGAAAATGATGAAAAATTGATGGCTTGCCTCCAGGCAGTAACAAATATTTTATCAGCTTTACTTTAAGTCTTTCTGTAGCTAACCAAAACCAGGTTTGACTTTAAAGTTCACTGATATTATAAAAATACAAATAGAAATCTGAGAATTATACAGCATTGTAGTCATCATTTAAAACTTAGATTTGCAAGATGTAGATGGGATTGGGATTCAGAATTATGGCTGAAGGGCCAAAAAATGAACTCTACTGAAAGAAGATTTAACACTTTCCCCCATAAAGACGACATTTGATGACCTCCCCTGTACCCTTAATGACGAGTTTTGACATCTCTGGTATATCAATAAAGACGCAATTTGACGACCATTACAATAGGTTCTGGTTTTTCACATGTAACAGAGGCTGTGATTGGTGGAGCTGACAGCAACCCATACTAGGCCAACCAATAGGATTAAAGGATACATTTTCAACTGTTTTCCCAAAGTTAGTCGAAATGATTGTAGCCACCTGGAAAAAAAAAAACCACGCACTCACTACGACAAGATGGTGGTGGACAGGTATAAAAGCAGCGAGGAACAGGCGTTTTCATGTCCAAAATTGTATTTAATTTAACAATAATATGTTAAAAAAAAATCATATCATCAGTCAGTCATTGGGAGCATTATTGTTATTATTATGTTTAATGGGACAGAGGAAGATAGAGAGAGGTTTCATGACATGGTTTAGGAAAACCTTCCCACTCTTGCCAGACCTTAACACTTCCTGTGTTGTCAGTGGTAAATGGTAAATGGACTGGTACTTTTTCTACTCTATGTGAGTACTCAAAGCGCTTTATACTACATGTCTCATTCACCCATTCACTCACACATTCATACTCCGATGATACAATACAATACGGAACAGGTACAAACAGGTGTACACTTATGTCTATACTATACCTGGTGATATGAAACCAGTCTCAATACTTTGACAAATATATTTGTAATTCTTTTTCCAATACAGTGTTCAGAACATGCATATATCAAATTCAGAATGCATTTTGTTTTTGAAATTTTACACCTGACCAGGTAAACTTTAGTTTTCACTGAGCTCGTATATACCTGAAAAATTTATAATCATTTATAATCACTCCTGGAGGTTTGTTTTCTTTTATGCAAATATATTCCTAGGGTTGCCCTAGTAAGCTACATAAGGGTTACTCCTATTAGATGTCCAAGGGGAAACGAGTTAAGGAAAAATACAGAGCAAGAATGGCCAAGGAGTTCTAAAATGCTACAACAAGAAACAATTGAGATCAAAGATAGAGACTATAAAACATTTAATCTTTTGTTTTGGGCCCATTTCTACAAAGTGATCTTGTTCTGCAAAGCATTTCTTTTTAAGTTTCCATTTAAATTCTAGACAAGCCACAAAGGCTGCAAGGATACTATAAAAATCAGTCCTGGCGTTATATGCATGCAGGTGAGATTCCACAGCCAAGAGAGCAGGTTAATAAGGATGGCAGAAACAAACAATAACTGTGTGGTAAATGTACCAGCAGACTGAGGCAGTGTATAAAGGACATAGGTACATTCTGAATAGGAATTGGGTGATGAAATCTACATCTTTGCTTCCTGAGAATTACATTAGAATATTGATACCACTCTCTAGATGTATGATAAATATAAAGCTGAAGAATATGGCTAACTAGCTAGATTTAGCATACAGACATGAAACAGAGAGAAAGGGGTAGTTTGCATCTGTCCAAAAGTAACAAAATCTGCCTGCCGACATGTGTATCAACTTATGAAACTGTCTCTTGTCTGTTTAGCCCATTTAAAAAAAAAAAACCAAATGGTCAAAACAGTAATATGCAGCAGGAATAGGATAAGTAGCAACATAATTAAAAATTACTGTTTGCACTTCTCCTCTCTTTCTGTGCTCATTATATTGCCCTTCACTCCACTGAACATCACAGTCATCAGTATACAGTCATCACATTGCATGTTTGCTTCCATTTTTCATATATGTCGTTTCAATGTATTGTGCTAATTTCACATGTAAGCGCTGTGAATGTAACTCACACGTGCAGGAAAAAAAGCCTCCTACTCATATGCTGATTGCACACACAGCTCCTCCCCAGGAAATGAAACTGTAGTGCCAGGTTTACAGGGAAAATGGGGAGATTTATAGACAGGCATGGTACAATAAGTAGCAAAGTGCGGTAGCTTGCTGGAGCTCCAGCGATTTATCGACCCCTGCAGAAATGAAGCCGTGTCCTGGGACATGAAACTGCTTCCAGTGCTGACCATTTGAGCTGCTTTCACACATAACAACTACACTGTTGTTCTGCTGTTTGACAATAATGGATCAATGGGACAGGCTCATTGTGGATTTGTACAGGACACATGTGCTAACATTTCCCATTACAGCAGAAGAGTGTGGAATAAATTAGACATGATCATTGTGGTTCATTACAGCAATGCAGTTCAGTGAGAAATCGTAGGACAGAAAGGAGGAAGAGAGAAGTCCTTTTAACTTTGAAGAGCTGCAGTGGACGAGATGTGATTTATGAAAATTATTAAGTGAAACACAATTAAAACACAGGGTTTTTATTTTTTTTTTTAATAGAGATGGCGTACCTCTGTGCTCTGACCATGAGATTTTTCAAATCAAATAACAAAAGGGACTATAATATTCGCACAAATGGAAACATCCAGGCCCTCATAGACCTGACACCTCCACACAGCAGAGCAGAATAAACAAATAAATGAAAAATTTTAAAATGCATTCAAATAAATTAAAGGAAATACGTCAGTGGTTAAACAAATACCTGAACGAAAACAGATCAGCTTTAAAGACACATAAAATGACAGCCAATCCACTGATTATAGAGAGCTATTCAAAAAATATTTAAGCATGGACTCTTTTCAAGGTGTTTTAAAAAGGAAAACATAATGTACTTTATAGAAATGTAAATGTAGATGCATATAAACTGCCCATTTGATGTTGATGCATACATCTTTGCACCATATATAAACTTAACAGTTCATTTCATTCCAGGATCAAGGCTGCGTGCAGGTACCGCAGGTCCTGTTTCGTTTTCTTTTTCTTTCTTTCTTTTCAGTGGCTTCAATAACTGACTACACTTTTACTAATAGTAGAATGAAAACATCCCAACAGCTGCAATGAAGCAAAACTCAAAACCAAACACACAAAAAAAAAAAAAAAAACTGTAGGAAGTGTAAAGTGAATGAGGCAAGACTCAGTGACATGAAAGTTGTAATCATTTTGCAGACTTTGTGCCTGCGCCTCTCCAGACACCAAACTATCTATTGTATTTTCTGTCAAATCTATAGACCAGTTGGTGCTGAAGTTAGGGAAAAGCCTGACAGTCCTTACCCTCTAAAAAATACTCTATTTAACATGTAGCAGTTTTTTCCATGAAGGATGGGGCTGTGATGCTTCTTTTTATTTGTAGTGAGATTAGTGTGAGTAGCTTGAGAATGTGAGACAGAGACTGAAAGCAGGTGTCACACTTTCACGTAAAGCATGAAAGTTGGCAACCCTGCACATAGTCAAGATTCCCCCCTCCCTTCCAGCACTGAATAGCCAAGAGACAGCTCATCAGAGGTGTACTGATGAAATTATGAACATAGTTCAATTATACCTAGTTGCACCATTAAGAGAAATGAAAACAGCAGCACTGGACAGTGCTTGGCTCCGCAAAACAACACAGAGGTGATAGATATGAGCGCGTATCTCCACAAACTACTATGTAATTAAATTTTGCCCTGCGGGACTCCATTAATAACTTATAATATAATGCACATTTCATTGGAGGGGGCCTTCAAATGTGGGTGTGTTACTGCACTCTGGAGGAAGCACCCTCTGTGCTTCATAACAGTTAGTGAGAAGGTAACATAAATCAGATGAGGCAGTTTTTCAGTTAGCAATACTTGTAATTGTCTTTTGAAAACACACGTTGTAATGAAGTTACAACACTTAAACATGGAACAATTAGCAGAGTAAATAAATCAAAGCAACTCGTGCAGTACTCTTTGCATATTTATGTGTGTATGTGTGTGCGAGTTGACCTTTGACTGTCTAGCTGAGCATTCATTACCCTGATGGCTGACACATTCTAATTACACAAAGGCTAATTGCTGGTGTGACACGTACACACAGCCTTACAGAGAGATAGTCCACTTCAGTTGGGTCTTTAGGAGGACACGGAACAGAGTAAAGAGTCTCAGTCATCTGATCATATTTTAGGATTAAACACAGTCAAAGGATTTCAAAGCTGAGTGCTAATGGAGACTAGAGTGCTTTTATGAAAGCTTTGAAGGTCTTGTCATGTCACTGAACTGTCCATATCAGTTCCCAGCTCACTTCTCAGTTTAGACAGTGACATCTTTTTTTATTTGCTCTCCCTTTTGTGCTATAATCTAGTTCCTAAACTGTCCCACATGAAAGCAACCATCAGCTTATTTGTTCACTTAAGACAAGATAAGATGAGATAAGAAATACTTTATTTATCCTAGATTTGGGAAATGATACAGCAGTTAAAGAAATAAAAATGAAGTTAAACACAACAAACATGTAACAGGTTAAATGAGTAGAATAGCACATTTCCACATAAAATAGATTATGACAAAACAAATATATTCATAAGCTAAAAACGAATCTGAAATCATAATAAATGCAATAAAGTGAAACAAGTATAAATTTAAATATAAATATTAAGTAATAATGTGATATGTAACAAGTAAAATACTTCAAATTCAACAAAGGAAAAACAGAATTTAAAATGGCTTAATAAATATAATAAAAACCAGAATAGCAAATATTACATGACATTAAGGGGCTCAGTATAACACTGCGAAGTGTAGTAAACAGTGCAGTGCAATAAAGTGTCGTGCACCATTCATAAAATTGTGTAACTGATTTACAGTAAAAATATAGAAACAGAAAAAGTCATCTCATTTTAACTTGCCACTTGCAGTAGCATGTATAATGGGGGGGGGTCCAGGTATATAGTGCTATTGTGGAAAATCAACAGTTTTACCTCAGAAGCCTTACTTCATGCTGATAAAAGTTGTTGCCATTGTATAAAAGTGTAAATGCAATTTTGTTTCATACTTTTTATATAATAGCAGAGAAGTTTAACTGACTTACTTTGTTGACCAAATATGTCAAAATTCAGTCCTGCAACTGGTGTGCTGTAACTCCTGAGTTTTTAAACATAGATGCAAGTGCAGCTTACCACACACTGTCCCCACTCTGCTTTCTCGCGTTCTCTTGCCTTTTGAGATTAGTAGGATTCCTTTGTGCATTCAAGGTCGGCCTTTATAGGGCAAGGAGAGGATGGCAACAACATGTTGCTCCCCTGTCATGGTGAAAACATGTATACAGGCCTGAGAGTGCACAGTGTACTCCCTTAAGCTATAAAACAACTTAGCTGTGATGCATTTGGAGACTTTAGGTTTACTGTTTGTTCTAGCATATAGTGTGTGGGTGTAGTAATACACACTATTTCCATTTCTGTACCATTTGTATTTTTGATGATTAGTGGTGATCATGACCTCACTGACTTTAATAGGTTTCAATTGCACACAGCATTAAGCTAATAGGCTATAATATGCAGCAGTCACAATCAGCTCTTTGTAAAGAAGGATAATTAACCAGTTATTTGAGACTTACAATAATCCTGCACTTCAGAATAATGTTAGCAGAAATCTGTTGTCTTTCAGAACATTTAAGATAAAGCCACACCATGTGATGAACTCTTTGATTAGTCATCCACTTACATGCTTTGCCACTCCTTTAGACTACTGTTTGTTGACATTGTGGTCAGGAATGAGAAATTTAAGCACTGGATGAGTTGTAAGTAGTGAAGGTCGCATTCAGCTTGGTCATTTTTTGCTTTTCATGTTGCTCTACATTGCCCCTGAGGGTCCTTGAAAGCTGGCCAAAAACCCTTGAGAGGATTTATGAAACACCTGCTTGTCCGTCGGAGAAAAAGAAAAGTGTATTCCTTCCTGAATTCCTGAGAATGTTGCCTGGTGGAAGATGGCAGATTTTTTTTATCTGTCAGTAGCAGTGTGTTGATGTGTTTTGACAATGTTGTTTGTGACTGATGGGGTCCTCTGTTGAATAGATTCTGCTGTTGCACCGTTGAAATGATGGAGCGAGGAGTGGCAACCTGACAGATATAACACGACATTTCCGACTAGTTATTTTTCTTCCTGGGACACTGAAATGTGTGTAGTGATAAAGCATTTTGTACCCTCTCTCACTGTCTGTGTCTCTGTTTTTTTTTTTTTTGTGTGTGTGTGTGTTTTTGTATGTTTGTGTACCAGGCCTTTTCCATCGGAGGACACTGCTCTGAATGAGGATGATGTGTACCGGAGCCTGGAGGAGCTGGCAGAGTAAGTGTGCTTTCCACCACAAACATTCACACAAACTGCTTTTTGTCACCTAGGGGGACTTTGTGTTATTTCTCTGAAGACTTCCCCTAACCTTAACCATAAACACCATATATCGTAGCCAACCATAACCGAGTGTGATGGTTCTTAAACAATGGAGCATGGAGTCACTACAGGTAGGGCATGGGCAACCAGGGGGGAATGTGGAGTGAAACTGAGTTGAATAAATCAGATTTTTATGGGGAAAATAAACACACAAGACTCTGCTAATGCTATAGTGCTGACCTTTATTTCACTAAAATTAAACTTTGACCCGTTCAGTTGCTAATGACCGATTAAAAAGTTGTGGGATGTGGGAGGTGAACTATTTTTGGCTTATGAAATGTGCCCAGAAAAAGTTTGAGAACCACTGACCTAACCTAAGGTCAAATGTGATCAGTGAGCTGTAGCTGGACTACAAATAGAAACCAGAAAGGTCCCAGTGCTAAAATAATTGTATTTATATGCACATATCTCTGTATAGAGAACATGTAAGTCTAAACCCTAAAATGTACAGGATGTGACTGACAAACAGAAGTATGTCCACACAACATGTTTAATATCACAGTGCATATTCAGATTTTTTAAAGGTATTTCAGTTTTTCTTTTAGACCAATGTTCTAACTGATCAGGAAGATACTGTTCAACACATTTTACAGTGTGGTTGCTTTTTGCATTGCTGTCATTCTTATATATGGTTTTAAATTGCTTTTTATGGTCAGAATAGATACAGATGAACTACCAGTTATATAAAAAAGCATCTGACTATGTAAGAGTTCTCTACCTGTCGGTTATATATGACATGTCTTGTGAAGTTTAAAAGTGAACCGTGATTGTCACTTCCTCCAATTTCCTTTAACTGCTTAATTACATATGCATGGAGCCTTCTGTCACTCTTCTTGTTGCCATGGTGACACCAGCATCACTCCAGGTTTTAGGCTTGGCTGACTTTATTCCTCCTTCAGTGGTGGGTTGCCTGGCGTGGTGCATATTAGGTGGGTTGGTGGGTTTTTCTATGCGTGAAAGATGCTCTCAGAGTTGGCAGCGGTGACAGCAGCCGCTTGACTCAGATTAATGGAGAATAATTAGTTAAGGGCTCTGAGATGGGTCTCATTCATCACAGAAAGATAGGACAGAGGAGAGCGGGTTATAGAATATAGATACATGCCCACTGAATACATAATTGTGATGTACTTTAGAGTTCTCTCATGCAAAAGAAGAGGAGAGCTAGCCAAAAAAGCTAATAATGGATTTGATTCCAAATATGCAGCCTTACCTTGAAAAATAAGCTCAAAAACCAAAAACAAGAACATACTGATAGGCTTCTTTTCTTTCATTAAGTATCCTTTCAGTTAGAGCAGGAGTTTTCAAATGGTGAGACACAGGGGGAAACCCGAGGTGCACAGATACTGTGTGAGGTGAAAAGGACAGCATGGATGCAGGCTTTCTAAAAATAACATGGTTTGCCAGCAGATTGGCGCACAAATTGTACTCCTTCTCGAGTAATAACTCAGTCAAATACAAACACACATATTTGTATCTGACAAAAAGCCGGCTTTTAGTTCTGGTCTCAAAAACAGAAGAAAAACCACAGAAGGAAAAAAAGTAACAGAGCCTAGTACAGAGCAAAGAACACTGGCAGAGGTGAAAACAAATGGTTGGACTACAAATGACAGCTAACAAAGTGCAACAGCTTCCAGTAGGAAAACAGACCATTATTCATGGCAGCAGGTATTTATAGTAGCTTACATTACCAATAGTAATAATAATAAGAGGCCTGATGATATTTACATCATCAATTAGTTGCAATTATTTCTGTGGATAATAAATTTTGTGTATCAGTATAGGTGAATGTAAACAGAAAAAATCAAATAAGAAATACTCTGTGAAATTGGCTGCCTTGTTTCACTTCATCCGCTTTTTGGCTTACCTCCTGCTAAAAAAGTCTCTGTATTCATAGCGTGTAGTATGTGTGAGGTCTGTGCTTTTCTCTCGGCACATTCTTCCTTATAAATTTCAATTTCATATGTGGGAGAAGCCTTATGCTTGTTTTTTTTTTTTTTTTTTTTCTTTTAAAATCATTTTTTTTTTTTTTTTTTTTTTTTTTTGTTCTCCCCAAACGAGGCAGGGCATGAAGGAGATAGAAGCCAAGGGTCTGAAAGGCACGGACAGAAGCATCTGAGTGTGTTTCCTCGTGTTTAGAAAGCAAACACAGTGTGGCTGGTACATTTTTGGGGTCTGCGAAAAAGGGAAGCACGAAAGCCAACCTCGAATGCAATATGAAAACAGCCGTATGCATCCATGACAGTTACAGTTATAATTTTGCCAAAGATTCAAACGTCTATGCTGACTCGCTGCATGTTGCTTCTCAGTTTCCATTTTTGTGTTTCAGTCAGTCTAGCTCAGCTTTTGCAGCAGTTTCAGAAAAGCTTAAGCAGCCAGGGACACGCAGACGTGGGTGTTATTATGGGATGTACAGTATGCATAAGCGCAAGACAGCAAGACATTGAGCTGCAGATGACAAAAGTGTTTGTTTGTTTTTTTTGTTTGTTTTTACTGCTGCCTCAATTCTCCAAAAATGTGTCCACCCTCAACGCCTGTTCAAGAGTGAACAGTCCTGCTGTGCCCAACAGGAAGTGAGTCAACAAAGCAGTTTCAGTGACAGTGACATTAATTTCATATGTGTGTCTAAGTTGGAGGTAACTAAAGTCAGAAGTGTCTCACCGTGACGCTAAAGCTCTGCAGCTCCAGCCTTGTCAGACCTCCAAAGGTGTCCTCTTCGACCCCCCCCCCCCCCCCCCCCCCCCTAGCCCT
>VUQI01062643.1:53432-65091 GCA_015106735.1 Paratilapia polleni | reverse complement strand
ATGTAATCCAAACACAAATACACTCACAAGTCAAAGGTGCCAGTGGAGGATAAGTGAAGCTCTGCGGAAAGTCAATTAATCTTTTCAGCGGTCCCCCTTCCCTCCGCCCTGCTTAAAAGCTTCATTTACCTCCTATGGAGAAGAGATAGAAACACCATTAGTGAGATGATGGCAGGACTGGAAAGGGGAAAGGAGAATCTCACAGTTGGATGAGCTGAAACAGTATAGGCCCCCATCTCCACAAAAAGTGTGTGCGCGAAAAAGGCGAGAGCATCTTCTGCATGGGTGAGCTCAATTAGGTTCTATCTTGATTATCAAAGGTAGTGGTGTACAACTTTTAAGGCGGAAGTGTGCCTCAAATCCTGGTGATGGCAAAGGGTGGTCTGACCTGCAGAGTGAAGCAAGAGTTGGAATGATTGGAGTGGAGATATGGCTGAGGGGCTTTTTGCTGCATAGAGGTGCTATGCAAGGCGTATATTAGGGGATAAGCCTAACCACTATTTCCATATCTAAACTAATGCCTGTGTGTGTGTGTGTGTGTGTGAGTGAGTGAGAGAGAGAGAGAGAGAGAGTGTCGCATTTGAGCCCAGCTGGATAAGTGATATCCATGTGTGTTTACATGCACGCGTTTGGGTGTGTGAAATGCCAGTGAGCATATAGGCTCTGCTTCACTGAACTCGGCTGGCTACTGGGGCACAATTGGGGGCCTCTCTGTGTGAAAGAGGTCAAAATACACACACGCATACACAGGCACAAACAACAATGAGGAAGTTTGGCTGAATACGCAAGGGTCTGATAATCAAACGGTATGCAAATCAGCCAAATCCTATACAGAAACAGACAATTCCCAAACGAATGTCTGAGTTAGAATAAGTCGCGCTATGAATGATTCCTAACCTCATATTACTTATATATGTCACAGTGTTGCTGCATTAGTCTGTATACATCTTGACATTTAAATTCAAGCCACCGGTGTTCACCAGTTTCAAAATTATGTAAGTCGAGGTGCAATATGTTTTTTCCTTTCCCTGCTGATCTTAATTACTGTAGATCTGATCTCAGGGCAGTAAGGTTTTACTTGGGTTAACAAACTTGCTGCCAGAAGAAGGTCAAGTTGAATCAATAGTCAGAAAAAAGATAGACATACCTAGGGCTGAAGTCTTGCAAGGATAACTACAGGCAGGAGGCCAAGCCCCCCATCTTCTTAATTACAACCGGCTTCCAGTGTTGACCCTAAAGACAACTACAAGTCAATAACATGCATGCTGTTCAATATGTGTTCTATTACTTGCACCGTACAGCTCACACTCCTTCAGGGGATAACAGGCCACAGGCTGAATTGAGGATCTGTCAAACTAATCACTAAGGAGTTGGGAAAAAAAAGACACAGTGCTATATTCTCTTTATTTTAATGCAACACTGTCTCTACATCTCCTCCCATGTGAATGTGTTTGCGGTTCAGTGTGTCTGTGTGCCTGTTTGCGCTAGTCTAGTGTGTAAACAAATGTTTTGTCCCAGTTAACTAGGTCCCAGTCGGACCAAACCTATTTGGCTTTGGTCCGCTGATGCTGGTGTGCATGCATTCGGGCTGCAGCAATATATATGCAGGCATATGTGTGTGTTGTGAATGTGGCAGCCAGGGGGATAGCATGCTGCTGCTGCTGCTGACACTGGGCCTGTCTGCCTGGTGTGCCCCTTTCTGCACCAGTAGAGCTGGCACTACCTCCTGCCTCTGCCCAGCGCGCCAGCTGGGCGCTACCAGGAGAGGCCCTGCAGAGAGAGGACACAGGTCAGCTGTGACAGAGGGATGCAGAGAGAGAGGGAGGTGTGGAGTAAAGGGGAAAGGTTTACAGATACAGATACAGAGCAGGGATAGAGGGATACAGCACAGTCACAGAAAGTTAAGGGGAGACTCAATGAAAGATGTTTTTAAATGCAGAAAAATGAAATAACAACCATAATTTTAAAGAACAAACTGATAGTTAAACTTTAGCAAATACTTATTTCACAGTTAAGAATAAACTTAATTAATATGGATTACTTTTGATTAGTTCTGATCTATTGAGGTTTTCATTTTGTGTAATAAAAAAAGATGTTGATTAACGCTCTGTTTTCAAAGAGCATTAATCGAAGCCGCTGGCATCTCAGAGATGCGCAACAGATGGCCTTTAGTGTTGGCCCCGTACTCCACAAGTGTTGTAGCTGTTCATAGTTTCACATTCACCTGCAGAATATGAGGCTACATTTCCTGTGAAATAACTGATTGTTGCTTTTAACAACTGTAAAAGCAATGAGCAATAAAAGTTCACTTGTTTGGGCTTGTAAGTGGGTCATTACATTTCTGCCCAGAACACGTAAATATTACCAAATCTAAACGTATTCATGCCTTGGTTTGAATTTAAATTTATTAAAGATTTTTGTCATAATGACAGCACATATGGTCACTTTGGACCTCCTGGGATGCCCAACAGATGTACAGCATTTATTTGAACGCATTAAGGTAAATAATGTTATTCAGTGAGGTGAAGAAAAAAAATTGTGTAAAACTTCATCAAGATAATTCACAATCATACCTCACAGGATTATTTTGCGTGGATTTCTATTTAGTAAAACTCTGATACTCACTTTATTCTAAACAAATATATACACATATAAAACAAATCTAGTAGTAACAAAAACATTCATCATGGGTTCATTGTTTTCTTTTGTTCACCTAAAGTTAAACTTATCGAAATCTATGAAAAGCTTTTTTTTTTTTTTTGCATGTTCACTGCATTTACACCATGAATTTTATATTCAAGTTCTTTTTTTCTTTTTGCTAGCTAGTGAAGTTTATCAACTACGCCAACTTGTTAAATCAGTTTCACTCAAGATAATCCCTGTTCAATTTTGATCATGACAAAGACGTTGTGTTTTATGAGATAATGAGTCTCTCCTTGCACCATTATCAATTGGGACAATTTCAAATCATTTTTCTGTTTGCAACCTGTAGCGAGGTGGGAGAAATGAGGAGATATCTCAGTAACAGCTGACATAAACTAAGGTTGGCAATGATATCCCAATTGTAGCTATGAAGGAAGTATGTGTCTGTTCTATACTGAGATGTTCAGGTTATACACAAGTAAAGCAAGACATGAGGTCATTTGGTTCCCGTAAACACCTTAAGATCAGTCAGGCTCTGTGTTTCTTGGTTTGCTCATCCATGTGTAAATGAAACTATTTGCATTGTACAGTGATTAGGGAAATTAGAGACCTGCTTAGGGAAATCACAGTGTGTGCTCAGCCACAAGGAAGCAGGGTTGTTGCTGTTTACAACTGTCAGATACTGACACTAGGCTGTGTGACTTTTCCGTATACTGTTCCTGCAAGGCAGAAAGTGAAACTCCTTTTCACATAGTTAATTCCACTAAACTTTACCTTCCTGTCAATATTCCACTACATTCTTGTCAAAGAACTAAAGTCATGTTTTAAAATTGTTAACCTGCGTAGGTCTCAGGTGTTTAAGATAAAGTAGAATCACCAACCACTTCCAGGATGGCATGTCCTTTACTCCCACATCAACTTTCTGGGATTCATTTTCCATTTCCTCCCCCAATCACTGATCATTCATTCAGTGCAATAGAGATGTTTCTTTAATTTCCATTTTTAACAAGA
This sequence comes from Paratilapia polleni, assembly GCA_015106735.1. NCBI lineage: Eukaryota > Metazoa > Chordata > Actinopteri > Cichliformes > Cichlidae > Paratilapia > Paratilapia polleni. The sequence goes on along the minus strand of VUQI01062643.1, from coordinate 61,437 downwards.
AAGCTTTTAGAGTCACTGTTGCCTGCTTGACTCTGACCAATTACATTTATTCACAGTCAGTGTTTGCCTAGAGGCATACACTGATTTTATCCAGTACAGCCGCACATGATTTTGTGAAGTGAGCTTATTATTCACAATTACATGAATATTATAATCCACTATCACAAGGCAATACTTGCATAAGCTGATTAGTGACAAAGCTAGCTAAAGTTTAGGACATGGATCCATTGCACAATATTTTCAAAGTTGCACACACACATTATTTGCATTTTCAGATATAAAATAAATTTCTTTGTTCACTTGTAGACTTTATTTACCTGTGCTGAAATACAAACGTTTGTAGGAATACTTCAAAAGATGAAAGCATTACCTTTTAAAGCATACTTTTGTAATGTTCCTTTGCTAATAAGATATAAGAATAAAGTCACATTTTCTCTTGTCGTTTGCTTTCTGTGCCAGTGGGGCCAAAACATGTGTCTGAGTAAATTATTCAATGCAAATCATGTAAAAGAGATAAAGTGGAAGCTCTTTGTGTAAAAGACTTTGGGAAGGAACACCAAAAAGGAAAGTATTTTTTGCGATTTTTTTTTTTTGGCACAACATCTCCATGCCAAATTCAGAGAATAAATGTAACCCTGCTGGCTTAAAGGATAACATCTGGTCTTATACAAGTCTATAGTCACTATGCTATAATGTAGTGTAGCTCAAAGCCCAACTGTGCTGGCTCTGACAAGAAAGAGCCGCAGGGCCGTTCGTTAAGCACCAGAATCAGTAGAATGAAGTCATTACACCAGTATGAGAGAAGGAACCTCAATACCCTCACCTCCTTTCTCTTTCTACTCCCATCCTCCTGCCCCACCACAGACACTCTCTGAACACCCCGCCCCAAGTCTGCACCTTCTCCAAAGCGTCCTCTCTCCCACCCCCTTTCTCCATGGGCCCTGGGTCCCTGGCTGGGGCAGGCTGGCACAGCTGTGCCGGGAGCCGTGCTGTCACAAGCAGTTAGGGTGACAGCCACTCACACTTCATAATGTCCCTCTCACAGGTCACCGAGCGACAAGCTGGGTCACCTCGCTCCAGCAGGCAGCCCCAGGGGAAGCAGAGTGCCCCCACCACCTCCACTACCTCCCCAATCCCTCCCTCACCCACCATCTCTCCATCAAATCCCCCAACCTTCCACCCTCCTATTGCCCAAAAAAAAAATAGAGAGACAGAGGGTGGAGGGAAGAGGTGCTCTATTCTGCAGGGATGGGCCACAAGAAACTCTCCATGCCGGAGACTATGCCAGGCCCGCGATTATGGTGGGCACGCCACTGCTAGTTCCTCTGATAGATATGATGCTGGCAGTGTGGGTTAGGGTCAGTATGAGCTGCATAGATGGTAATTGCAGACCTCAGAGGAACATGATGATGTACTGCCTTTCTGTTGTGGAATGAAATAAAACACGGCTGCCATATAATCATGTCACAATGCAGCAAAATGAAACAAGATCAAATGTAATTAAAAGCTGTATTCCTGGAATATAGAAGCCACAAAGTCTTAGATATAAATTTGACTTTCTTGTCAGTCTCCAGATGGGTGAAAGCATGGTATGAACTTGGTAATGGCCATAGGAGAGCACCATATGCTCCTCATGTCTGCCATCCAACTGTCATTAATGTGCATTATCTGTGCTCTCAACCTCATTGTCTAATCTAATAGCAATACAAGTCAGTAGAGACAACATTAAGATTCACATTATTGGGCCCATGCTGGCACTCTCTCTAATTGATTTGCCATTTTTACCTACCGCACAGCTTTCAGGTCTTCACTATTAAAACTGTCTGTCTGCATATGTCACATGAATTAAGTAGCTGTTCTGAGTATCTATATTCTAAGTATCTATAATATAATAATAATAATAATATTAAAATTGCATTCAAATGCATGTTCTTGTCTCTAAAGATAGTAAAATAGATTTAAAATATAAGTTCAGATGTGTACTGTACGACTGCAAGAACTATACAGAGAAACTGAGAACAACTACTAAGCAATGTGGTGTTCACAGAAATGTTTTCCTACTTTACGCACTAACAAATGACAAGTTAAGCATGTGAATTTGGGGGGCAGACAAGCAAATTGGATGCAATGCCTGGCGTTGGCTTCAGCTGTGAGTGAGAGGCCTCGTACCTAATTCCCGTTATCCAAACAGTCACACCCTGAGAGCGGTTAATTCACTAAAGGTGCACATACACCCACTGAACAATGTGTAGCAATTAATTTCGCTCTCCCTCCCACATCTGGCGCTTTGGTGTGACCCTGCCTCTGCTGCGCCGTGTCACTCAGGCTAGGCAAGCCTCCGCAATTTCACACGTAAAGGACCCCAATGAAACGTGAAGAGAATATGTGGCATTGTTAAATTGCATTAAAGAGTTTAAAACAGTTGATCTGCCCCCACCCCTCTAAGTTCCAGAGAAAACAAAGCAGTAAATGTGATCAAATGCTCAATGATGAGATGTGACATAATGCAATATGCACAGAGGATGCACTTTCACAAAGGGGAAAATTTCATTACAAGGCCCTCTGCAAGCACAATAAACACGTCAGGAGAGGGAGAGAGAGACGAACTTCATGCTACAACAGGAGTCACGCTAAAGGGACTGTCAGGCCTCTCCAGATCTTGGCTTAATTGTCCCAATTTATTTTGAACTTCGTGTATTCACCTTACCCTCAGAATGAAGAGCAAAGTGAACTACAGTGCCTGGATGTTATTGTGTTTTATATGATATTAAAAATATTTAGGTTTTGGACTGCTGGCTGGACAAAAACAGAAATTTGGAGACTTTAAGAGTACTCTGCAGAATATTGTTTTTATGAATGGGTCTTACTTTCTGCAATATCACCCCTTTCAGTGGCCATAAAACTTTAATGATACACTCAGTCATGAGAGACAATACATGCATTTTGTTTGTTACAAGGAAACTCCACAGTGCGGTCTCAACTTCAGCTCTGGGACTGTATTGTTATAGCCATTTCTCCCATTTTCAGGCATTATTTGAAGGACAATTTTAGGGACATTTTACACCTTCATTTGATACAGTGAATACAGGCAGGAAATATGGGGAAAAGAGAGTACAGGAAGGAGATGCAGCAAAAGGTGTGGCCAGCTGGACTCTAAAGGAAAACTCACTGCTCAGGGAATTTGGTGCAATGTGGTATGCACACTAAACACTCAACTACTGGGCCACCCCTTTTTTTCTAGCATTTAATAATCTGAACTCAGGATACAACGATATGTTAGCTGAACATTAAAGGTACAGTGTGTAAAATCTCACCGCTAGATGTCAGTAGATTGCAGATTGCAGCCAACTGAATTCTGTTTTCTTACCCCTCCCAATTCAAATGCATAACCCTAACTACGGTGGCCGCTGTAGGACAAACATGTTTTCATCTGTAGTGAGCGTAGGCTGTCAGTCCACTGTTTACCTCAGCTGTCAGTATGCCGGGTGAGGAGTGTCCACGTCTATTCACCCTGGAGAAGCTGTAAAACTTTGTGAAAGGAGTCCGATACGGGGCGATGAGTCAGTGAACCTCACTTCTGACTGATTACAGTGATGCTGAGGTGAGTTGTTGAGGATATCCTGAACTTTTCTGTCAGTAAGCGCTTCTGTATTTGCTGCTGTTAGCCGCTGTTACCCAGTGTTAGTGAAACTTTCTTTGAAGTGGATCTAACATTATTGGACTTGGACACCTGGCGAATAAACTGTCATACGATGTGAGAACATAATCAAACTGTCTGTCAGAGGAAAAGTGTGATTTTTAGGACACTCGAGCCTAACATTAGCTGGCATAATGTTAGCTTATAAACAGCTGTTGTTGTTATTTAGCCGGCTCGTTTTCAGTTGTCTGGAGACAGGAGGGTCCCATGTCTAATCTACTGACAACACGAAATTGCGACAATACAGGGGAATAAATAAGCATGTTTATGCATGTTTTCGTGTGTTAGAGTCCTGACTTCAGTTCAGGAGATGAGGTTTGAGGTGAGGAAGAAGAGGATGATGTTTTATCCAGATGCAGGTTGCGTTGTCTCTTTCCTTCGCGTTTTCGCTTTGTTGGTGAAGGGGACCCCTTCTCAGATGACAAAACATAGGTATGATCCTTCATATCTTGAGTCTGAAGGTGCAGGCACGAATTAAATTTGCCTCCACGCCACGTGAATGCCTATGAGTTCTCTTCCCCCTCTCCTTTTACTACGCATGTGGCCAGTCTCTAGCCACATACATAAAACGCGATTAGGTGGAAGGGCAATGTCCATCTCAGCCACTGTATTCAAGATGGCGGGGCAACATGGTGGGTTCCACAAACCAACGCCCGCTCCTATGCATTTTTAATGGATTAATTCTACTTACTGTACCTTTAATATTGCCCAATATTAACAGTGCTGACTGACAGCGACCTATCAGCAAATAAGACGACATTTACCAATGAATGTGGTTGATGTTTATCTGTTGTGGTGCACCAATTTTCCATTGGCTACATGTTCAAAGATAGTGTGACAAAGAGCTACCATTACCAGCACCAGTGGCCAGAGGCAGCCGCAGTTGTGTGGTTTGCTGTAGTTTTGACCCGTTTAACTCCTTCTATTGTCGTACAACTGTTTCCTTCGTGGTTGTGTGACTAGTAGTGAATGTATAACTAATTGCCCCTTGAGGATAATAAAGATATCTTCCTTAAATAATAGCAAATTGTTATTTACAACATTGGTATTGGCCCAAATCTAAATGATAAAGCATTAGTTACTCCCCTAAATGCAACGTTGGAGAATTGCACTGCTCTTAATGTTTACTACCTATTTTACTACCTATTATTACCCCCGAACACGCCATCCCCTTCTGTACTCCCCCACTGCACCACCTCTGTCTCTTTCTCTCTCTCTCTCACTCTCTGTGCCACTGTGCCAGTCACCATGCTCTAGGGCTCTGGAGATATTTCAAACATATCTGAGAAATCAATCTTACAGCAAACTGAAGGAAAACATCGAATGTCATTGAGCAATAAGTATGAAGCCTGTCAGAGGTGGAGCTGAGAGCTGGGCCTGCGGCGAGTAAGGCCTGCCAGTATCCCAGTGAGAGGCCTCGTCAGCTCGGCCCCCTGCTTCTCCCCATGCACACACACATTCACACACACACGCACACACACATCTGACAGAGACAATTACAATGCCGTTATATTGTTTTTGATTCACACTACTTCCATCTATCTTCTGTCTATCCAGGATTTTTTTTTTTTTTTTTTAAATATGTGCATTTATGTTGTGCAGTAGACACAGACAAAACATGGAGAAAGACAGCAGGAGAATGGCATGCAGCGAAGGTCAAGCCAGCTTGCTAAATATGACAACAGAAAACACATAAAGCTATGCAAAAATTTGAATTAAAATAAATAATTAGAACTGCAATTAGATAATACCACTATTACCAATCATTGTGACAATAATTTTCTTGATGATTTAGTCGTTTTGTCACAATCCATTTCAATTTCACAGGTGCATGGGGTCATCTTGCATCTTGTTTGATAAAAACTAAAAATTTGTGTCACAGAAGGATAAGAAGCCTGAATATTATTAGTTTTTTGCCATTTTGCTTTAAAAGAATCACAATGACTGGATTATCAAAATTGTGTGATAAAATAATCCAGCTTGTTCCAGTTTTAAATGCTTCTATTTACACTAAATTGACCTATATTATGATTATATGATCATATTTTTAGCCAATCATTTTGCAAAATCTGAATCTAAATGATTCCATGCCAAGTGTAAAAAAAATAACAGAATGGGTTTTTGATGTATTTCATGCCTATACATTTTCAAGGTTTAGAGATATACTCAGGTAATATTAATTTAAATAGTTAAGCACAGCCCTAACAGGACACTGTGTCTCACAATACGACATGCTCTGAAACTGTAAGTCCTCCACTATGTGGTTCAGGGTAACCCTTTACATCTAGCTGAGAGGAGAAACAGATACAGGAGATCAGGAAATGAAAACATGAGAGGAAGATAGATTTCAGTAGGCAGGAGGGGAGAAGGGCAGGAGATAAGGAGAGACCCAGCCCAGATAGACAAGTGAAAGGAAGCAGAAGTTGATGAAACAAGATGTCACCATTGATGGGTCATTACACCCAAGTAAGCATGGGACACTAGCTGAGCTTGCACTGCCTCCCCACCCCTTCTCTCTCTTTTTGTCTCCTGAGCAGACAGTAACTACTTTATTGCTATTGCTTTCTCACTATTACTTTTCAGGCTCTGCGGTGATTATCCTCTCGGTACAACAAATCACTGCAGCTCAGTGTCGCGGCACTCCAAATTGGCCCTTTTATATTTGCGTACACATGTGTTTACATCCCCAGGTCAATTGAATTAGGCCTTATAATGAGCCCGGGTGCTGAATATGTAGCGTGCCTGAGCACACTGGGGCATGAACAGGCGCAAATCAGGTGAATCCAGTTAAGAGAGTTTACACTTAACATCACATACACCCAGTATTTGTCTCATAGTCCCTTGCTGCACCCATCCTGTTGCTCATTATTATGACTCCAAGCCTGAATGAAGATCAGGGCAACGGCATCTATAACGCCACATCAACGGGTCGAGGGTGTGAGATCAAAAAGCAACACTAATCTACAAATCCCTAGTGTGAGAGATTAATAGTAAAGCTCAACCATTACTTCTTTTAAAGCTTACTCATTATTTAGCCTTCTTATCACACAGCCACTGGCCACATCACAAAGATGAGCCAGTTAGGACACAGAAAAGGATGCAGAAAGTGAGATGCTAATGTATGGAAGAACAGTGAATGTTATTATTCAAAAATATGCCTAAATCCGAGGGCATGAGGGATGAATTAGTGCTCTGCCAGTGATTTAGAATGATAATGAAATGTTTGTTTGTGGTGATGGACAGGGGATCCTGGATAAGTGCTGTGATGTGAATATGACAGAGTGGGATCTGAGGTCCTTGAGCTGTTCAGTGGCAGGGAACAGAGAGGTCATCAGGACTTGAACAAAAGTGTAAGGTTTTATGTGTGTTCACTGTCTTGCATACATACATTCTTACTGCACCTGAAACAAACACAATGTAAATGCATTTTTAAAAGCTTAATGAGAAGCAAAATTAACTTACTTAACATGCAATTAGTTGATTCATATCTCAAAACGTGTTCATTGTAGATGATAATGTATTAGAATGCCTTATATATGAGCCAATTATTTTCACTCACAAATAAAATCAGAAGCGCATGCAAACAATCTGACCCAAATTTTATATATATTTTTTTTCCTTTTGGGCCTCAATATCGCCATCAATCAAATTCAAAATACCAAACTAATGTAGTCAGTATCAGATAAGAGTTTCAGGTTTTCACACATGAAGTAGTGGAACAGCCCAGGGGGACCTCACATCAGTTTTCATGTGTGCATTTAGACTAGTGAGTGGAACTAAAACCAGGCTTGCGAACCAACGCGTCCTGGCTCCACTGGGACACACATAAGCGACAATAACAGCCGAATTAACCATGCACACTGCAGACGCCAGCGCGTTTGAGCTAATACCAGTTAGCTGTGGGCTCAGTCAGCGGCCTCGGGTCCACTCTGGTCCACTGATTCGAGGGACTACAATGAACCGTCATGCGGCTACGGTTCTGTGCTGTGAAATTAGACTGGGGTGTGAAGGTGGAAAAACCAAATAAGCATGAGGCTGAAATACAGTATCACGCTTTCTCGCCTGTCTCATGCCCATCCCTCAACACTGTCAAACTAGATAAAGGGGAAAATGTACATGATCAGAAGTGTCTTGATTTCTTCATTGTGACTAATGTGCCATTGGCTCTGGCTTGTTGAACTGCTGCCTCCTTTATCTCCAGCCTAACAGAATTAGGTAGTTTCAGGAAAAAAAAATAAAAAAAATTATATATATATATATATATATATATATATATATATATATATATCTCAAAAAAAAAAAAAAATT
>VUQI01062643.1:10386-44914 GCA_015106735.1 Paratilapia polleni | reverse complement strand
TAATTTTTGGAAAAAAACAAAAAAAAAAAAAAAAAAAAAACAAATGAGATGGAAAATAGACAGAGAGAAGAGAGACTGAAAGACCCAGGAGGAGAGATGGACATATGCAGAACAGAATTTATGTTTTGTTTGCCCAGCACCCCCATCTTTTCTATTACCCATAATGTATCCTCACAAGAAACACACACAAACAAACACATACACATGCACTCCGCATGTAAAGGCCTACACAGATGCGCTCTTGGTGAGAGAGAGAATCTTTGCATGGATGACCCACTTGGGCTTGTGCCAGTTCTGGAAGAGCCTGGAGCCAAAGTGTAGACCTGGAGACACACACACATACACACACACACACACACACACACACACACACAACACAGACACACACGCACCATCTGGTCCCGTGCCTTTTAATAACTGAAACAAGGCACAAGATGTAGGCAGCATGGTGCACGGTTTCCCATCAGCCTGGCAGCGAGAGAGCAGTAAGTAACAATAGCAACTATAGCCCTGAGAACAGTAAATACACAAAGCATTACAGGTGTAGATGGAAACACACAGCAGTGGATAAGGCCTTTGTTTGCAGAAAATTGGAGAATTTGTTGAAGGAGTGAATAATTCTTTCTGGGTTTCAGCACACAGGATGTTCAAAAAGATGCAGCCGCACTTTCTCGTCATACCCAGCATAAATTCTTTTTCTTCCTTTGCTCTCTCCCTCTCTTTTCTTCCTCTCTGTCTTTCTCCCCTGCTGCGTACAGGAGTCAGTCTGACTTTTGATCCTGACATCTGCGTCTTGCAGGAATGTCTGTGTGCTCTCTCTGCCCTCTGATGTAGCTCCAGGAACTAATGGAATGTGAAAGAGACAGACGGGCTTCTCCTCTGAAAAACACTGCCCTCTCTCCGTACACGTGTGCATATATGTGTGTGCATGCGTGTCAGTGTGTGTGTATATGTGTGAGTGGAGAGGGCACTCTTCCTCCCACACAAATCTACTGTCTGCTTCAATCCAGCCTTTTCCATAGCTTCCCCAAAATAAAATGAAATGAAAAAGGGTGAGACAGGGGAGAAAAGCAGATGATAAATGAGTTGAACACCTCAATTCATGTTTGTGCACATGGCAATATGGAGCGTGGTTTTAGATCGGCTAACCTTTGAGCTGTGGTGTATGGGTTAATCCCACAACTCTTTCACTTTCTCTCCCTCTCTCTCTCTCCCTCATTCTGTGAAGAGAGTCTGAAGGTCTAAAAGGGTGTTTACAATTCACTAATCTGACTTCAAAACCAGCTTAACTCTGGGAGACATCAAAGGTGCGCGCGTGATGGCCCCACTGATCCCAGTAAGGGGGGGATGTATGATAGACTGGAAACATAGTGAGAAGGGTAGGGGGAGAAAAAAGAACAAGAGGAAACTAGATGTTTCTGAGATCTTGTGATGATTGTCTCACTTGATCAAAAAGAAAAAAAAAAACTGTTCCAGACTTATAAGGTTTAAATTAAAAGCACTTCATGAGTCTGATAGATTCTGGATCAATCCTGTCAATAAAACAATCAATAAGAGGACATTTGTTCATTAATAAGGCTTAGAAGCTCTGTGACACACATCTCAAAATCCACCTTTAAATTGTTTGTACCCCGATAATGAATGCACCCATTTGGATCTATCATCTTTATCAAAATCACTCATGATGAAAGGGCAGCTAATACACGAGCCTCTGCTTTTCATAAACATATTCATTAAGAACTGATAGGTGGATTCTCAAATACAGTTCCAGGAAGTGGACAGGCAAGTCTTTGTCCCAGTGAGGCTAACTAATGATGAAAAGCTCATTTAAACAAGACTTGCATTTATATCTGCACAGGAGAAAATGCAGGCAAGGTAAAATTAGCCAGTAATAAATGAATATTGTGGAAATACATCTGGCATTAATTGTCATCCAAAGGTCACGGTTCATTAAATTACCATTAAAGAGTTTGACAAAATATATTTGGTGCTCACTGAGGTATGCTGGCTTTGTGAAGTAAAATGTATAAATAACTGTAATAACTATAGCTGTGTTTCGAAGACCTATTAATATCAGATGGATAGCAGGAGCCTATTCTGCAGGGACATTATCAAGGGATTCACGCTATTAACAGATGTATTTTTCCTCCTCCTTGAACACGTAGAAATAATGCAAATTATAATAAATTGTCATGTAATGAATAGTCAGGCCAAAAATGTGGACAGTGTGATTTGATGGAGATGAACTGATTGCAGTCCTATTAGTTATTCAGTTTGTATGCTGAATACGTTTCGACGCAAAGTTCTTTTGTGATTTCAAGTTTGTCCCACATTTCTATTGAGCTATCAGGGACAAGCATGCAAGACCGCCTCAAGCGAACATCTGCTCACACATGTACACATATGTATAAACATACCCAGGCTGACATACATGCTCACGTTGAACCCGTTGGAGTCCGAACTCTTAGTTGAAAAGAATTAGAAGGATAAAAACAAAACAACAAGGAAAAAAAATTTAAATAAGACTGTACAGTAGGCCCATATTTGATAAGGAGGAAAGGAAGGAGAGAGGAAAGAGAAAGAGAGTATATGTGTGTGTTTGTGTGTGTGTGTGTGTGTGTGTTAGAGAGAGGCAGAGCAACATGAGACAGAGAGACTCGGGTGGACAGACACTGATTCCCCCAGGTGCATGTTGGGTAAGTCTTCAATAATCTGGAGTGACAAGGAACAGAAGGAGCCGATTTCTCCTCATGTCATATCCTCTTTCTCTTCTCGCTTCCTGCTTCTTGTCAACAGGACTTTAAACTGGTGTTTGTTAAATTGGATGTCAGGTTCAACAGAGGACTTTGTTACATTGAATGCTTGTCTGTTTGTGTGCATGTGTTACCCTGCGCGTGCATAAATATGTTCAATGCTGTCATTTAAATGTGGTAACATGTTGTCTCTTGGTATTAAGGGTCTGGGTCACAGAAATAATATAAAACCGGTGAAATACCTTCACTTGAGAAATTCCAAAACAGAGAAGCATCCATTACACTGATTCACAACCACAGCAAAATCCCCACTGTACTGGATGGTAAAGCCCTGGAGCCTTTACTGTTCAGCCATGTCACTGTAGCAGGTCTATCTTGCCTTTCCAGGAAGCCTCCTATGAGTTGGAAGCCCCTGGACATCTCTGCTAATCACTCATCCCTAAACAAGCACTTTCTAAATGACCTTAGAGAGAAAGAAGCAAGATACAGAAAAGCCACACAGCCAAACAAGGCCCCAGGCCTGCAACCAATTTAAATCCCCAATTAGATTTTTCAGATTCTCTCAAGAGGTGAGTGTGTGTCCATATTTGTTCGTGCATGTTTTAGCGTATGTTTGCATGCACAAGTGTGGATTGTAAGAGAACCAGCTCTTCTGTATAAACAACAAAGGTCATTCCCTGTCTGAGTCGGTGCATGTTATTGTTCCGATTAGTGTGTGTGATTTTGTTTTGACTGTTATTGTTACAATTGTAGAAACAACTGACCTTTGACTGTAAAAAATAGAAGATCACATTAATGTCATTGTCAGAGGATGTCATTTTATATCATCCTATGGCAAGTCGGTATTGATAAAGAAAAACATATACTACAAATCAATAAATAAAAAAAAACTATCATTCTTGAAAAAAGTTCAACATAAGGTCCAAGGTTATTCAAACAAACGCACAAATACATTCAGGTGTCTATATTACATAAAATTGCATACAGAAAAAAATAGCTACTGTGATGTAGAGTCAGGCAGGGTTGCATAAAATAATACATCACACACAAGCTGCAAAGGTATGAGCTCCTTTCCTTTCCTTTCCTTTCCTTTCCTTTCCTACTCATATTCTGCCCAATGAAACACCTTACAGAAAAGGTTAACATGTACAACACAATAGGGTGATGACAATCATTTGTGTTTAAACAGTTTGTCAGATAGATTCTACATACAGTAACAGGTTTTGTGTTCTGTATGGTGTTTCCATATTAGGCAAGTTACATACATCAAAAAGAATATATCAAATGTATTGGATGCATCAAATGGAGATTTCTTAATTTGACGTATGTATTATGTCGTGTGTGAATGAAAAGAAATTCTCTCATTGTAGACAACAACATTTGAAATTGGTTAATATGCTTTCATGTTGTTTATGGTAACAGCTGTTTGACAAATCCATTGGCCTATTAGTGCCTTCTGGCACATAAACAATAGCACACACACATACACTTGCAAACACACACCAGATGGCCACTCCCCCCCTCACCCTTTACATTAGGGTCCCTGTGGCAACAGGTCAAAACAGGTCCCACCTGAACAGGGCATTTCTGGTTCACAGGTGAGCCCTCTCTCTTTCACTGCCTCGTCTTTTCTTTATAGTCATGTCCCGCATCTCTGTCTCTCTGACAGCAAATGAGAGCAGGTCAGCATGTGCTGGGTTACTTCTGCAGGGCAGATGGGATGCGGTGGAGAAGGGATTCAGTGGATGGCCCACCTGATGTAACCATAATGTAGCCAGAATTGCTTTTTTCTATTCTTTTGACAACCACAGAAGAGAGGTGAACATATGCTGGTGCACACAAATGCACACATGTACATAAGGCTTCAAATTCATGTTGGTGATCTAGCATTAATACTGTAAAATGGGATTTGCTCTCATAGTTAGTACTTTGTCATCAACTGTAACTAAGTGAGTATGGCGTTAACAGTCATGCACTCTTGCCTCATTTCTCTCCACACCTCTAGGTGGCAGTATTGCCATATTCACCTCTCCATGTAAACCTCTCTTTGCTCAAGCTTTCAAAGTCCACAAAAATCTCAACACTACTGATTCACTGTATACTCAGACAACCGCTAAAAGATGTGCGTCTACGTTGCACTCTCTCAATGCTGCACAAAATATCCATATCTACAATATCTACATAAAATATCCTTTATTCAATTCTGTGTGCATGTGATCGTGCATAAATCCAAAATTAGTTTGATTCATCTGAAAAAGAAAAGCCTTACATAAAACCCAGAACTTAACATATAAAAAGGTACATTAAAAGGAGCTGGTCTTTTTTTCCCCCCTTGGTTATAGAAATATATTGATAGCCAGTGCTGTTTGAATGAAACTCCCAGCTCACCTTTCCAGTGCAAAAAAAAAAAAAAGAAAAACTTTCCAGTTTGTTCAAGAGGGTGTCATAGTTACTGTACATAACACAAAGGTGATCACCAAGGGCAAAAAAAAAGCAACATCATTACAACCAAGAAGTCATCTAACTGAGGTATTTTGGTCAGGTTCTAGTGTGTGTGAGCATATGTAATTTGGAGGTGTGTTAGTCTGGGGTGGGTGGGATCTATGTGTGCAGAGCAGCACTCATTCCAACTCTGAGAATAAGCTGGAAAGAGAAGCCATAATAGCCTCATGATTTGTACAAGTGAGCAACACACAATTAGATTCATTATTTTATCCTGGAGATGAGGGAAATGCAATGCAGGCATTCTCCTGCTGTGACTTGGCACCCTTTGGAGACTGTGAATCATGTACACGTGTACACATTTCCCAGCACAAGACAACAGAAACACTTCAAACAGTCTCATACACCCTTCAGTCAGCCAAGAACACAGTTTTCATTTATCAGTAACTGGCAAATGGTATTTAGGTATCTGGCCAACTCACCACTTCACAGAGGTACAAGTTTCTCAACTGCAGACCCATTTTCCATCCTGGCTTGAGGACACACTGATTTCCTGCTTGAGTTGATACAAGTCCTTAAGACTCTCTGGTTTTAATTCTCCAAAAAAGGTCATTCTCCATGTTTAGAGGCCTTAATACCATATAGTTGGCAGTAGAATAGACAAACAAGTGGAATTCAAACTAATAGTCACCTTTAATACTGTAGTTTGGGTATTTATACACCCAGGGTACAAGACACCTCCTTGTGCCTGTTCTTTTCCCTCCTTTCTTGGCTGCAGGACCACGGCTGCACCTGAATTCCCTAGCAGAGTGCTGGTCTGACAGCTAACGCTGCACTATGTCACAGTGCGCACTGATTGTCTTATCTGCCCATTTATCACAGTTGAATTGGAACCAGCCTTGCCTGAAACCTGCTTTCAGACTTTGTTCGGGTGACTTGGGATGCATGATGCTGCAATTGTTGAGCTTTGAGAAATGGGAGATCCATTGCAAATGAATTCAGGGTTATTTTAACTTACTCAGATGCTCGGTGTGATTCATGACTGTGTCTCACTGTATTTCACTGGCCTAATGACAATTAGCCTACCGCAAGGAGAGGTGTGGGCACTTTTACTGCTACTGTACATATTAGCATGCATGCACAATGTTTTACATAAATAAGCTATATAAATGCTGTGTCAGAAAACTGACAAAATTTCTTCTTAATTTGTATAAGATTCCTCTGCTTCAAAAATTTTAAATGGGTTAATATTTGATCTTTTAAAAAATGCATCAGTGTGCTAGACTAGGCAGGCTCCATGAGGCTGTCCAAACAAGCTGTTTGCACACAAACCAGCACTGATGTCTTCTGTCAGCCCTCATTTTAGTAAACACTGACGTCTATGTGAGGAAACGGAGTGACAGGTGCATGATTGAGGTACTTAAAAGCAGACACTCTTAGTGACTGTCCTCCTCTCGCTCCATCTCCAGGGTTGCTGCATTTTATATCCTGACATTATACTGTATGCATCAGCTCTCTTTCATCTCTGGAACTTTTTTTTTTTTTTTTGTGGTCTTGTTTAATTGATGTGATGCACCTTTTCCAAGCATTAGTGTTAATTGTAAAATAGCTTCAACAGATCAGAATAATCATCTCGTTATTATTCACAGATGCACCATTTCCAGCTTCTTCATTAAAAAAGAAGACCATCACTTCCATGCATGCAAGACACACTTGTTTGATTCTGTCAGGCAGGAGCAAGCTATATATGGACTTTGCCACCTTTTCAAAGACTTTTCTTCGCAAACAGGTCTGCTTAAATGAGATCTGTAAAAGATAAACATTAAATATGCATCCAGATCTTCTGCTTGGGCAAGTGGACTGAATTTGTATGAATGGCTAATGTGTTGCAGTGACGGCAAGCAACTAGATTGATCACTCATTACGATATCTGCTCCATTGGCCATTAACACCCGCAAGGAGCCTAACCATGGGCCCCATCACACACTAGGGTTAAATTGAGAGTGATGAAGTGATGTGTGCTTGTGTGTGCATGCATTTGGTTGGCTAAGACAAGAGGTTTCTGCATGATCCAAATATGGTCAGCTATAGGCTGCTGCAGGCTGACAGCTGGGATGAGAGTGTAGGTGAGTGAGTTCAGGTGTACTGGTATACATAAGGTACACAATACATCTGTAGTTTCTCACCAGGGATACTGTCCTCTGTACTTATTACACTCACTAACCACATTATGCTACAATGCTGCCGATTAAAGTGTCACCATTTACCCAGATGGCTCCTTAATGGAAGAAGATGATACATATGACAATATTAGACATGGACTTCAGAATGTAGGCGTCTACCCTCTCATGGCCTGTTCACTGCTAATCTAAGAGTAAGACAGAACAATACATGTATATTTAAGTGCGAGTCAAGAGGCTCTCCACGCCCACAGCTGCAGGGATGTTGTCAAAAGAACAAAATTTAATAAAACCTGTCCATGACACCTGCACACACACTTTCTTTCTTTCTGCATCTCCTGGTGTTTTCTTTTTCTCTCTATCACACACACCTGCCTAAGTGAAGGATTTACTTGTATTATACACAGTACATTGAACATGCCAATCACCTAACATTGCAGCTGTCTGTGTGTTGTCTGTGAGCTGTCTGCATTCCTTTAGAAATTAACTGTGCACCTAAAATACTCTCAGACATGCAGCTTTAAATGCTAAAGTGGGGACAAATGTCACGACAAGCTGTTCCATCAGTTACATGTCAAACTCACTGAGATGGTATTTAATTAACATAAGGGAATGACTAATGCTCAGCATTTTCAAAAAGATGTTAAATTTATACCTCAGTGATTCATCATCGAGTACACAAATGAATATAGAGCAGCTCAGCTACTACCTATTTTCATACAACCTCACCACATTTTGAATTTAAGATTTATATCAAGATGTCCTGTCATGAAAAATAATCATATGGTGACAGACAACTGCTTTAATTCGTGTTTCTGAACAACAGCTTAACTGTTTTTAATCCGCAGGTGGAAACTTTTTTTTAATTTTTTTGTCATGTTTAAATAGGGCTATGTAATTCAAATAATACATATTTAAGTGGAAGGCAATAATTAAGATAGGTCCCTCTTTCACAGCAAGAATATCACACACAAATGTTTCCCAAATGTACCATTTTGAAACCCAAGTATTGGACGAGCAATTTTTTTCTTTGTGTGTGTGTGTGTGTGTGGTTCTGTTTTTTGGTTTTTTGGTTTGTTTTGGGTTTTTTTTTCAAAGATGTTGGAGATGCTGGTGTTGACATAAAGTCTATTTACTCCACTGTGCTTCCTCTGTAAAGATTCTGTCCACAGAGACCTCATACGGGGTGAGGGGACCCCTATTCATCTCCTCCCAAATGGGATAGCATCCTCCAGGGGAGAGGGGGTGACACAGTTGCTGCCAAGGCGATGGGGAAGTCCTTCTGCTGATAATAGCAGTCGGCGGGGGGAACAACCTCAGCAGGCACCAGGCCAGACAACTGTCAATCAAAGTAACTCTCCTCTTTTTCCACTTTTGGTTTCAACAGCCCCTCCTCTCTACGTGTTTCTGTTTCAACCATCTTGGTCTCTCTCTTCTTCACAGTAGGCCCACTGAAGGAAATTCTGGACTAAATCTCCAGCCTGGATATCGTCACAGTGAACATAATGGGCATGATGTTCTGACAAGGACCGTTTGGGGGAACCATCAATTACAGATGTGTAATTGTAAATAATAAGGCTTTTAAAGGGGTCAGCTAATTGCGTATCAGAAAGGACAACAAGTTACGCAAAAGCAGAAAACAAACACTGGAATATACTCTCCAAAGATTTTTTTTTTTAATCTCTTCCCTTAGTGCAGCAGATAACAAATAACAATCAACCATTTTGAATCTCTTTTTACCTAATTAGTAATTACCACAATGATAATTACATGACTGTGCTTGTTTGGCATGAAACAAATTGTTATGAGAATAAAGTGCATTCCCCCTCTCAATTTAATTTGTATGTTTGAGTCAGTATCATTCATCCATTAATGCTAAAAAAAAACCAAAAAAAAAACCAAAACAATAGAAAAGAACAAATGTGTGCACATCCAGCCAAAAAGAAAAGAAAAGCAGTCACATTATCTTGCAGAAAGGGAAGAAGTTTTGCTGTTTATAAGACATAATCATAAAAATGTTTTAAGAATTAAATTGTTAAGTTGGAAGCAAACAGCATGTTGATTTTCCCCTTTTCTGACAAAAACGAATAAATAAATACATTTAAAATAAACTGCATGATGAATAAACACCTCTGTAGCTTATGTCTAAACAATAATTTAGATGAAAATGCCCACCTGAAGGCTGTAGTAGATCGCAGAAACCATTTATAGTAATATTTTCTTTTCCCTACATTAGCTACAATGTATTTCTTCCCACTGCTAGGGATGCAGGTTCCAGAAAATGTTACAGTGTCACAGATTCAGATTTTCATCCAATACATGTGCAACAAGTGCACCAAAGCATGAAGTGCCCATTGGCAGCTTTAGCTTTTTATCTTATCTCCTAGTACTACAGGATTTGTTTTCTTTCATCAGACAGGCCTTTTATTGTATCCTGTATTGCATTTATATTGTGGTTCCAGCTCCTTTATCTGTTATCATCCTGTTATCATCCAGCCTTTTTGTGGTGCCTTAGTGCAAAACTTTGGTTGTTTTTTTTTTCATTTTGTGTACAATAAAAATGCTTTATCTAAATGGACTAAACTGTGATAAAACAACAAGGATTTTAGTGAAAATGCATTTGAGCTTCATGTACAGATTACTTAATAAATACTTTGTGGCAGTAATTTTAATTAAGTGTCTTAGACGGCTTAGAACCAAACATATCAAGTGAATTTACATAGTATTTCCTTCTGTATTTCTGGTTTATATAGGCCAAAATACAGAAGCTGAATAATTGGAGGGTCAGCAGCTGGATATAATTAGGCTCATTTGTGGAAATTCATCATTTAACAAATGTCCACTTACCTCAAAGAACTCACTCCATGCTGTACAGTATGTTTTGTCCAGCATTGCTTGAAGCCTCCAATTGAGCAGATGCTTCTTAACCCGTTTTTTCTGCTGCGAGTTTTAATTCTGAAATGTCCTGGCAATTAGAGTGTGACAGTGTGTGACAGTGACATAACAGCCAAAACTAGATGTTTTCTTTGCAGAAGATATATAAAATTTTTATTTCTTTTGATTGATGACAGCTTGTTAACAGAGTCATACCTTAAAAGGGCCACTCTATAAATTCTTTAATAGAATTAATACCTTACAGAAACTTACTGACTCGTTTCACATTCAGTGGTCTTGTTGATAAAATCACAACTGTCACCATGGCCCTGTAAAAGTGGGAGAGGTAACGCCATGCTGTTGCTGCAAGCTGTCTAGTAATGAGACATCACTCCATCAGGGGTGGTGTGTTATGACAACTACTAGAGGCGTTTTAATGTGTTTTTGTGTGTTTGTGTGTGCATATATTTGGACACTCATGACCCAAAGCCAACACTGAATAATGCAAATTTCTAGGATTTTTTTTTTCTAAGGCCTACAGTACATTTGCAGGGATGGACATTAAAATAATAATGCAAGGAATAGACACAAATAACTGGCACATTAGCACACATTTATTGACAAATGAAACAATCAGGATCAATCATAAACAGGATTATGTAAACTGTACCGTCATCCAAAGATTTAAATAGGAAAACTGCTGTTTGTAAATAAAAAGAGTCTCTGTCAAAACTGCACTAAACTATTCATTTTGCATTTATTATATACATTTTTAATCGTTTTGGAAGACGCAACATAAGTCATTAGATGAGCCTCTTTAAAAAAGCAGAGTTTAATGTTAGAATTAACAACATTAAATAATGTGTCACCAGACTTGCGTGAGTTACCATAAGCCTGCTGTGCATTATCAGATGAATCAGTCTCACTGATGTGGCCCATCTACTTCTTTTAAAGGCCAGCTTTTTACATTTACAAGTGTGCACAAGTGTGTGCACAAGTGTGTCTTAACCAGCTGTATGTACATAAGGTAACTGCGTGTCTAAGAACGGTATGGTATAAAAAGAAACCCCAGGACTCATAAAATATATAACACAACCCATCTTGCAGAGTTTCCGATTGGAAACATTGATGCACACAAACCCCACGTGCATCCACATGCTATCATATATTTAAGAACACGTTTTGTAAATGTGCCTTCAAACTGTTTCAGTCTGCTGGTGCACGTATGTTATATTGCTTAGTTTCATAAGTCTTTCACTATGTGTCATGAGATGGTTCATTTGATTGAAATGTTACCTAAAAGACTCATTATTAATTGTTTTCTGTACAAGTAAAGTGCTATATGACCTTGGTTAAGTGAATCTTAATAATGTTGTCCACCCATTTAGGGATTAGGATTAATGCATCTGATCAAAGCGTGAGATTTAGTCCACAGTTTATCTACTGCTAGTAATAGTATTGACTGTGACTTCCTCTCTAAGTCGACGGTTTCTGCTGAAATCTGTGTCACAATAGTAATTTGAATTAAAGGCCATATATCCTGCAAAGGAAAATAATCCCAATATTGTAATAGTAAATTAAACTGCACAAAACCATTTAACTTGTGTTCAAAGCAAAGCAAAACCTTACAGTTTGTAGTATGTAATTCACCAGTCTAATGATATTCACTAGCCTCCATATAATCCAGTAGCTTTTAACTGAAGATTTGAACATATTCTCATGATACAAACCACTTTAAAGTCAGTAAACAATAACAGTGAATTAATGCCAGGTCCTATCTTTTCTACAGATTCTTCTCTTTTGCAGTAAACTCCTCAAAACAGTGCTTTTTCATTCAGCTTTTAGTCTTCAATTGCTTGTGTCCCTCCACATCCCCCTCTTTACAGTTTAGAGGCTCCAGAGATCTGCGGTTTGTTAGCTCTCTCACAGCGTTTCAGCTGACATCACCAAGAACTAATTTTACCAGTCTAGCAAAGTGCCTGGCATCGACAGAACGAACACAGCATTTTCTCACACACAATGGATTGCCCAAACTCACAGAACTCCCATAATGACCAAGTCTCTCAACCCATGGCTATGGTTGATGTTTGGCTTGCACTGTTGCTGATATTGTCCCCTCCTCCTGCTCTCTCCTTTCAAGTCCACCCATTTGACAAAGTGAAAACAGCAACAAAAACACAAACAAAAACCTCCCCCAAGCTCAGGCACGCACAGCCAAACCTGACATTCTAATTAGTTTTAAAAGTAATTGCTCGAAATGATTAGTTGAGTTGGGCCACTTTCCCTTGTTACCTCTGAATTGGAAATATAATTGTGGCGGACAGTAATTGGCCAGCAATAGACTGTTGGTTATTGTAGTCTGTTGTGGACGACTGCATCATTACCAAGGCTTGGACACAGTTCAGCTTTTGAACTACAGTGACCAAAGAGGAACACAAACACACACGCACGCAATGGTCTGCTTCCCCATGCCAGCTCTCCATCACCACTCGGGCCCATGCCCCGCTCTAAGGATCTAAGTTGTTTTTCATCCTGACTCTTTTTTTTTTTCCCTCTTTCTTTCTCCCCTCCCTTTGTTGCCCCTGCCCTCATCTACCTTAGGGGCAAATGGACTACTTGTCGGGAGAAAGAAAGAAAGCTCTAATCCAGAGAGGAGAATCTTCAGCTTGTAGATGGAAAAGGGTGAAGAGGCAGACAGTGATAGGAGAGAGAAATACAAGGCAGGACTCAAGAGTTTGCTTCTCGGTTTGAAGAAGCAACAACCAGAAAGTTGCAAAGCTGCTTTTGTGAATGACATCTGAGCTTTTTATCTGACACCAACGTGACTACACGTGTCACGCCTGTGTGTGTTTGTGTGTTTCTTTGTGTATGCTCTCCTTGTTATTGCCAGGATCAGCCTCTGTCTGTTTATGTTTGTAGTACAGAGTTTCCTTTGCTAAATTGTCTGGAAGCCGAACAGCCCCCATCAGTAAACCAGGCAGAAAGGGCTGCGTATCCCGCTACGGGATCCAGGACATGCCAGGGGGACCACGTACACAGGCGCATACACATACACACAATGAGAGTACCTTATTCTCTCTGACTCAGAAGCCCACATCAACCCACTGACTAATTAACTGACAATCAGAGAGAAAGACAGACACACATACTTTAGTATGTGCTGCATAATGGTGCATAAGGTACATACTGCACCAAATCTCTGTGTATTAAGTACATGCGAATGTGTACTTTATGTGTGTGTGTGTATTACCACTACATTATGATATCTGTGATCAAGCTGGGTTGATAGATTTTCAAAACAAACTGTGCAAATGTGCATCTTCCAATTATGCACTCCCTCTCTCTATTATGCAAAAGGGGATATAGGTCAGGGCTATCAGACTAAGGATTCTGTCACCACCCCTCACCCCTCTTCCTTTCTGCATCACTCCTTGCCTGAGGGAAGAGTTCCCATACCGCTTCCATTTGGACTCTCAGTGAGTGTACTGTATGTACAGTAGAGGCCTCACACCCCATGCACATCCCACCCACCCGTTCCATTAGGAAGGGAAGAAGCACTCACACTGTTCACTGCCTTTTTTTTGGGGGGGGGGGCACCAAGGCCAAAGGCAGGCTAATGCTCCTGCAAAACCCTCACCGTCCTACACAATGTTTCAACACAAGCAAAAATATACAAGTATTACTTTTAGTGTTTACAAGTTCTCATTTCTTTAATGAAACCACGCCAAAGTTACGTTTTGCCTTCTAAATAGTCTTTGTCGTTAGTTCTTTTTTTAACTCTTTGATTAGTGGACTGTAAGTATTGACAGCCTGCTGTGTGTGATCATCACAGCAAACTGACAGTAGGGAGCTCGATAGCCATCCTACCCAGCCTCCAATACCATCTGTCTAGTATGGATCTCTGGAGGTTGACGTCTGTTGGTTTGGGAGATGTACACACCACAAGCCTCAAGGGCTGGCAGAACAGAGTTGGAGGAGGTGTATATGCCCCAATTGAAGTTGTTCAGTCATCTTCACACACAGAATAGGGACTGGTGGAGTATTCCCACTCTTTTTCATGATCTCTTTCACTGTCTTTCTCCCTCCCTCTCTCTTGTTCTCCCTCCCTCTCACACGCACGCACGCAGAAAAGCAAGAGTGATCAAACACGGCTGTGATGTCTTAATTAAGAAGTACTAACAGGCTTGATTAAAAGGAGAGAATGAAAGGATCCATCAATGAAAGGAGCAATTCCCTCATCAGCTAACAGCAACACAAGTGGACGGGAGAGGAGTGAGTGTAAAGGAAAAGTGAAGAAAGAAAACAGGATGCATCAATAGAACAGGAAATATGCAAAGAGAGAAGGAGCAGAACTGAGGCATGATTGAATTCATGCAGCAGCGTGATTGATATCACTTCAACTTCGTTAAAGTATCGACAAGCAAAAGTTCAGTGCAATAAAGACTGCACAGGTTTTCATAAGTGGCCTCCTGCTGGTGGGATATATCTTAAGAATGAAGATATTTTTGTTTGCATGCAGCACTAAAAGAGACATTTGGCTGTCAGAGTAATGCTGCTGCATCTGACCCAAGTTTACTTTTGGGTCACAATCTCCACCATGGATATGAAAACAAACAAACCAGGCCATTACCAGTGATGGGTGGTTCTCTTACTCTCTTTACCCACACCTCCCGCTCTCCTCTTTCACGTGTCTTTGCACTTTTAAAGGATTCAATTAACCTGAAATGAACTAAGGAATCAAGCAAAAAGATACTGCCTGTCTTCCCTCCACTGCCCCATATTCAGCTATTCTCCACTCCAGTTCCCTTTTGTTCCTTCTGCTCCTTCCAGCTATTTCTCATCTTCCTTTTTCTTAACACGCAACAGTTTGAGGAAATACAGCAAGGGCAAAGGAGAACCTTGTGCTCAGTGAATAATAAAAAAACAAATTCAAAAAGAAGGTAAGAAATTTGTGTTAAAGGAATTTCTATTGACCAGGATAAGCGTGTCAAACATGGTATTCACATCTTTTTATGAACCTTCAAATGGCCAGAAGTAGAAAAAGATAAATTGAGGAACTCTGGCTTTTAGTAAATATATGAAAAGAAATCCAAGATAGCCACTACATCTTCATAAGGAAAATTTCATCAAAGTAATTTGCTGTCCTAATTTTGTCCTGAAAGCAATAGCAAGATTAGGGTACCTTAAGAAAACCCTTGTCCTCAAAGGATCATACTCTGTGGCAGAGCAGCAACAAAGAGACACATTTTGAATTATTGGCCGACAACAATTTGAACACTAAGCCAGAAACACTATTAGGCTTGATCACTTATAGCCACAAACGCACAGGAAGAGAAGAGAATGAAAGACCTGAGAAAACAGTGGGTCAACATCCTCAAATAAAAAATAAAACAATTTGATGTAAAGTTTTAGAAATATTTTCTTCAGCAATTTTAATCATCTTTTAAACAACTATTTGCTATGTAAAGATGGTGTCCTTCAACAATAAAGTCACACTCTCAGTGCTGTAATCCAAGCTTCTGTTACAGCTGCGTGTGCAGGTTAAATTGTATGTGAGTCCCATCATAAGAGTGACCTCCCACAATGCACTGTGAAAAGGCGATAGAGTAGAGTGGCCCCAAAAATTAAAAATTAAGAAAAAAAATGATAGAAAAGAAGTGGATGCGTTGTAGTTGTGGACTACATTCTAGATTCGTGAGTTTAGCATTTTGTCCCTTGCCATATTATGTTTGAGACACAAGTGCTTATATTTAGAATAGAGTATGGAGCCAGTGACACTTGAAACATGACTGGAGAGACATCTCTCTCTCTCTTTGAGGCCTACTGTCTGTAGAGAGTGTAGAGAGGTGGAGGTAGGCTCTGGAGAGAGGAGGAATGAAAGTCAGTAGAAGCAAGATAGAATACATGTGTGTGAATGAGAGGGAGACAGCAATAACAGTGAAGATGGAAAGAGCAGAGGTACTGAAGGTGGACGAGTTTAAATACCTGTGGTCAACCATTCAAAGCAAAGGACAGTGCACAAAAGAGGTGAAGAAGAGAGTTGTTGTGTATAGCACCTTTAACGCAATGGATTTTCACTACAAACTTGAATTATAAAAGCGGGAACTTATTTTACACATCAGAGCTTGTGAGTTACCACTACATGTGAGAAAAAGATGTATAAAGATTTTTTGTCTTTAGAGACAGCTGCACAGAATCTGGTAAACTGCCTCAAGAATGTGCCAGTTGGGAATGAAGACTACAACTTTGAAAATGTAAAAGAAAGAAGTCTGCTTGAGGCCCACAGCTTGAGGCTCCATTTGCAGCTACAAGCGTCACGTCAGCTCCAACTACACCGCCAGCAAATGAGCTGATTTGTCAGTAGCCCAATGCAGGCACCAGATTTTGAAGGAACAATAAAAATCTCTGGTTCTGCTATTTCAGTTTTTATACCCTTTAACTACTACTTAGTTTAACAGTGTTATGCAGACAACTGAATCTGAGTTTCCTTTGTCACTGAAGTAAATTCAATATGTAATTAAGACACTTTTCCACAAAACATCAGATATTAAGCTTATGTAGCTTACAGTTACACCGTATATTAAGATAATACACTTTATATCTGTCCCATCTCCTCTTACAGAGGCAGCAGACACACCTCAGCCCCACTGACAACCCACAGCCTGACTTTGCTGTGCTGCATAGCTCAGCACAGCTGTCTGTTGTCCGTTTCTTCCGATCTCTATCTCTTCCTGCCTCACTCTCTGCTTTGTGCCCACTCAGCATGATAATGATATACACCTCTGCCCAGTCATCTCTTTGTAACTCTGGTACAACTCAAAGTATGACAACGAAAGCAACATACTGTATATTGTGTATCTGTGTAGCCTACCTCAACTAATATGCAGCTCAAATTAATGCACGGTATCAGTAAATCTAAATCACCAGTGTTTACATTAATGGAAATAAATTCAGTTCAGAGTGGGCTGGCCTCTATTCTTGGGGAAAAGTGTGATAGACATACTTAATCCAGTAGACCTGAGGTGGTGCAAATCCGCTATCTTCATCTTTAACCTTGTTAACATTACTTAAATCATAAACGGCTTTTTATCCACAAGGGCTTTAGCTACATCAGTAAACAGCCATAGCTCCCTCTATGGGGCAGTATCTTTAAAGGGACACACTAAGATTACTTGTGTCAGCATTTCAGCTGAACGGTGGCACTGTGTTGACACACAACAGATGAATATAAAACCTTAGAAAAACAAAGATGTGCTTGAAGCAAACCCTGCAAAAATATTTTTCATATACACAAATATAGTACACACACACAATCTTGAGTGTCCCTCCCAGCAGGCACAATCACACTCAGGCAGATAATTCAGTGTCACAGAGAGCCTTGTCTCCGACCCTCTGGCCCCCTCCAGACAGAGGAAGCAGCTGGACAGGGACCCACGGCTGCCTAGAACTCACTTCCCTTGGGGAGCTTAAAGGAGAAGAGTCTCTCTCTGCCTCAGAGAATGACCAGCTGAGCATCCACAGCTCAGTATGTGAATGTACTGCTATGTCCCTGTGTCCAGAAAGGTCTAAGCAGGATGAGCAAGCCTTCCAAATGTGCAGCAGCACAGCGCTTAAAGTGAATTAACACCCTGATGAAAAATATAACCAGCTTGCTTTTGCCCTCAGATTAAATTTTTGTTCTGTTCTGTGAATATTCACTGCCCAGTTTTTGTTGTTTTTTTTTTTCTATGTGATTGTGTTTGAATTTTTACCTGCTGGTCAGATGTGAAAACTGCATTACTTACACAAATTTATTTTATAAAAGAAGGACATGTGCCTAATGATGCATTTCCTCACACAATTGCCTCATTGCATCCCTTCTTATGTCTTCCTTATGCACATGCAGTCCAGTAAAACCTAAAATGTATACAGTACATGTCCAATGATTTAGTTTTTTCCCCCCAAGTAGAAATCTGTAGTAGCTGTGATAACCAGTACATGTAAACATACTGAGTATGAGACTTGGTTAAACACACAACACACACAATACACACACACACACACACTGAGCCCCTTACTAAGTGCGTATTAATATTGTATGGTTAAATGGGAAATGTTAACATTTTTTCAATTGCCTTGGCAGCCTAATGAAATATTAAACAATCAGAGAGCTTTTGTTTTACCTTAATACCAAGAAAGGGTAAACACGAAATAAATAGCATATTTTTAAGGAAATGAGATATGTAATTACTGAGGTAACTCTTTGTAGTTCAGACAGATATCACTTTTTAAAGATTTACATGTATCCAGTAAAAATGTGGTTTCGATGCATTTCAACACCACTCAAATGAAACAGCTGAATTCAACTATTCCAGATACGGTTTGCACTGTTAGGCATGATTAGGTTTTTATTGCACTGATTTGAAACATAATTGTTATTACTAAATGTGCACAGTCCCCGACGTAAACCTTATGCATCTTTGTCCCTGCCAGATCTGCCATTAGCAGTTCCACAGAGATGCAGCTTCACTCACCGCTCACGCAATGCTGTTCTGCTGTTCATACAGTGCTGCACAGTTATAATGAACACACTGTACATCCCAGATGACAAGAACCTGACAGTTGCCTAAAAATTTTATGGTCCAAATTTTAGCTTCATATATCACATTTCAAGATATATTTTTTTGAAAAATGCCTGTCCACCCA
The DNA here is from genome assembly GCA_015106735.1 of Paratilapia polleni. NCBI lineage: Eukaryota > Metazoa > Chordata > Actinopteri > Cichliformes > Cichlidae > Paratilapia > Paratilapia polleni. Next base: position 25,980 of record VUQI01062643.1, on the reverse strand, counting down.
CTTTCAGGCCCTTTTTTTTGGCACATTGAAATCTGAGGCAATGAACATGAATATCTCAAAAAAAAGTTACAGATAAAAGCCTGAAATTTTCACTGATCTTTCTTGCCATCAAAATGAATCAGGATCTGTAATTTGGGACGCATACATCAAAAAATGTCTGTGTATTGGCTAGTTAAAATACGAAAGAAAAAAAAATCAAGCCGTCCTGCAAAGTACCATATTTGAACACACACTAATAAAAAACTTCACATTGCAAAACTTGTTTGGACATTATATACTGTATGTCCAAACTTTGGCCATAACATTTTTAGGCAAACTGGAGATGATCAAGCAGAAACCATTCAAAAAATCTGATGATTTGAGATGGAATTACCCAGGTCTCAAAAATGAAAAATATGCACATATTTAACAAAACTATTTTCTGAGTTATAATTAGCATACCATCTGGAAACTACAGAATTCTGTTCTACTTGGATAGGACAATCTAGTGATATTTTTGTTTTCGTGGCATAACTTGTGATATTTGCTCAATGCAGCATGAAAGCTGAATGAAAATAGCATTTTCATCATTTTTGTGACTACGAATTTCATGTTAAAAAGTATTCTACATGCTTTGTTTTGCAGTATTGTGAAATTCAACTACATACCAGTTTGAAATTGTCACAAGTTGCCTTTTGCAATGTGAAGTTTTTTTATTAGTGTGTGCTCAAATATGGGACATTTTTTTTGTATTTTAGGTAACCGATACTCAGACATTTTTTGGTGTATCTGTCCCAAATTACAGATCCTGATTCATTTTTATGATAAGAAAGGGGAGTGAGTATTACAGACTTTTATCTTTAATAGTTTTTGAGATATTCATGTTCAAACTTTGCCTCAAATTTCAAAGTGCGAAAAAACATGCTGGAAGTGAGTGGATGGCCCATTTTTCAAAAAAAAAAAATACGTCTTGAAAAGGATTTGATTCTGGGTCCTGGGTTTTCGGCCTAGCGTTTTGAGTTCAACATTTTACTTCTGTTTATTACTGTTTGATTCTGCTTAGTTTGTCCTTAGCTCTGGTCGTTTAGAGATTTGTATTCCAGTTTATTTTCTCCTCATGTAATTTATTTTAGCTCATTGTTTATAGTTTATTCTCTGAGTTTCAGTTTAGTTTTCCAGCCCTCCTGTGTTCCCCATGTCTGTTAAGTCTCCATCCCTGTGTTAGATGTTCCCACATTTCGTTACTTCCTGTTTTACTTTGCTAGCTGCTGTTCTCTGTGTCTTATATTTTGTTTAACTTCCCTTGTCCCGTCATTCCTGAGTAGTGCCAGCTGTGTTCTCCACCTGTTACCTCTTCCCTCATTACCTGGTATGTGTATATATTGCCAGAGTCTCGCGTCGTCCCTCAATGCTGTGTGTTTCCCTCCCTCTGTGTTTTCTGGTGTGTTCCTTTTGGACTTTGCTCATTTTTACCTGACAGCAATAAAGCTGGCTTGAGTTGATTCCCTGTCTCCTGAGTCCTGCATTTGGGTCCACTTCCTGCCTGCCACACATCCGAACTATGGCATTGATATATGAAACTAAATTTTCACAGCAATCATTATGTGTGTCCAAACTTTGGTCCATAAAATTTTTATGCAAATTGGAGATGATCGAGCAGAAGACCCACATTGATTTGAGATGGAAAACACACACACACAAACATACACGCACACACATGCCATAGCGGATATAGAGGCAAACACTCTGATAGCAAGATGAGGTGTTAAAGCTGTAAATGTGCTTATCAAAGAGCGAGGGGTTTTTGTTTTGAAGTAAATTACAGTAAATTATGAGTCATCTTCATGTTTATGTAAAAACCTATATATCTGTATTTTCTTTGTATCTGTAGGTACAGTCTTTGCGTATGCTTTGTTATTGTGCTCGTATGTACCTATGTACACGTGTTAGCATTCTCTGGGGTATCAAAGCAGCTTCAGAGGAGAGTGTTCTGGGAATTTTTCTCATGGACCGCATTCTTAAAGACTGGGGTAGACTCAGACAGTTATAATGTAGGGAAAGCCCGCAGGCCCGTCTATTTGGTGTTATGCGGGTAGAAGGAGAGTTTGCTATTATTAACCTTGCTATGAATCACTTTCCTTCTACCAATCCACCAGTAATCCTAATAATCCAAGCTTGTGCTCCCATCCCTGTGTAATAAGTGCCAGATGCTGATAGTACAGATAAACAGTAAACCTGTATTTTTATCCAAGAAAAATAAAGCAGAGAGGCCCACTGGAATCCACATGCTGTGATGAAGGAATGTGAAAACAATAGCACACATAAGAGGAGAAAACCTCTCAATACTGAGAAAATACCCCTCATACTACTCATGTGGACAGACTTGTTTTTAAGTGGCACATTGTGATTTAGGAATATATCGGTTACTACTCGATTTTCTACAATAGCAGTTTCTGGGAATCAGTAATGTGAATGATCAAATCTCACAAATGGGTGTCAGCTCTTCATTAAATGGCACTCATTATGTTCAAGCAAGCACGTTATGACAAGTTAAGAGGGTCAGCTGAATCCGACTTGGAACATTTAAACAAGGGAATCTACTGGGGGAAAAAATAGAAAGAAAAACTAAATTAAAATTGTTAATAACAGAAACAGAATTCTGCAGAAGACACATCAAATGCAATTAAGCAAAAAAAGAAAACAAGACAGATATGCATACAGCAAAATAGATGAGATTTCCTTCTAAGAGGAATTGCTTTTGATTTTCTTTGTAAAATGCAAAGCACTCTATATATACATCTCAGATACCATTGGATGCAGTGTCGGGCAGGGCTGGGTGTAACGCGTCCACAAGCATGTAATCACATGACATTTTTTGGTAATGCAGTAATGTAATGCATTACTGTACTAAATTCAGTCATCCCAATACAGTTACAGGTAGGTTGCTAATAGCATTACAAATGTCCTTCATTTATCTGCACGATAGGCGGATAGAAAGAAAAAAAATACTAAATGTGCCTTTTTCTTCCAGCGCATTTGCGCTACAGTCAGCTGCTTTCAGTTTTTGTGCAGGGAGGAGGAAAACAGTGGAGCCCTCTTCAACTTTTGAGGAGTGAAGATCTGGACATTACTTTTTTTTTGTTTGTTTGTTTGTTTGTTTTAATTGCAGGAAAGGACAAGAGCACCATGGTAAAGTGTAAACTGCATCCAGGAAACAGAAACAATTTAAAGGATCTACACAGACAGCATGCTAACACAAAGCTAGCAAAGAACCCAGAGTGATGTTAAAGCTTAATATATGCCCACCCTAGCTCAGCAGCCAGAGCCTGACCTTCAGCAGGTAACAAAGGCAGTGGTAAGCAGTCAGGCTTGTAGTATTGCAGCCTCCATTTCTACGTTTCACGTTTCTGCAGTAGAATCACTGTGCTGTGCATTGTGCTGTCAGCTTTGTGTTCATACTTAAACACTAAAAGAAAGATTGTATGTACGTCCTCATTACAATAGGGATTTGTGTCAGTGTGTGGGAGTGTAGTCTGAGGTTTATATTGTTACCTGGTAATTATGTGACAGTGCATTTCAGGACATAATACAGAGTAAAAATAATATAAGGAGTAGTGTAACAAATTACTTTCTCCAGGGAGTACTTGCGTAACATGCAATACATTACACGCATTACAAAAAACTTGCCAGTGCCAGTGTCAAAAACCCGGCACCAGCACAGCACCACATAATTGCTGGACCCAATGACGTCAGTAGCAATGGGAGCTGTTATTACAAGAAATTCACCAATAGTTTACAGATGCAGCCTGCAGGTTTTGTTCACCGTGATGTTCTCTCCACAGAAATTATCCCAACATCTCCTCTGTATGTAAGATTTGCTTCAAGAAATTCTCCAAGTGAGAGTCCCTGGTTCTCAAAAGGCACCAAAGCAGAACTAGCTCTGGCATTGGCACTGAGTCAGTGGAAAATAGGTAAGACAGCATGAAAAGCAGTAGAGCATTTTTCAAACTGGTCTGCCCAGGTCTTTTTGGATTGCAGTCCAGTGGGATGGAAGTCTAAAGAGTAGAGTACATGGGCTACAGCACAACATAGAGGACTTATCTGTTCATATAACCCACCAACACTCATCACTGAATCATGATGCCAAGTTATGAACACAGTGCTTTATTACAGTGGGATTCTTTCAGTTTATATTGGGACAACAATGAAAGATGGAAAGAAAAACGGAAATGCAATGTTGGCTACTTTTATATAGGACCTACAACCAAGTGACACTTTTCAAGTCAACCAGTTATTTAAAGTAATTCTCAGAAACGTCACTTCAGGACTGCATCTCAATAGATGTTATTGAATTGTTCCTTTTGTCTCTTCTGACAGTGATTCATTTTCGGAGGCAAGAGGCAAAAGAGTCCGCCTGACCCACTTACAGGAATGCTTTGTTTCCCTTTTTCCTTACAGCTGAAAAATACTCTGGCCTTGACTAATACTCCCGCACAGTACCTTGTCCTTAAGGCTTTTACATGGCTCTTGCTCACGCACAATTCAGTGTTGTATTGTTATCTGAGACATACCAACAATGCATTTCCGGCAGTTTTTATCCTTTGTGAATTCAAGGCCCACCGTGCTTAAGAAGAAATATACAAATTTTAAGCTGTAGAAGTGCAGCACAGTATGGCTAGATTAACATAAAATATCTACTTCAAAGTGAGTTGAAGGCAAGTTTGATTGTAATGATGAAGAGGGTAATAATGACATCCATGAAAGCACTGATGTCTATGAAGATTAAATGCAGATGCCTTAATAGTCCCACTGCTGTTTTTATGGCAAACTTATCTTTTTTTTGTACACAACACAGTGCCAAGCAGTGGTCTTCAGTTGGCAGTGTTTAAGCATCAAATGCATCTTTGTTTACCACCAACCAACCTATCAGCATCCTTCCTCCACAGACAGAAAAGCAAGAGAACTGATACCGAGGAGGAATCGATCATAGTAATGGTTTTTCCCTGTGGCGAGTAAAGCCGGGGCAGGTGACATATCCACCCCCATCATACACATCACAGCACTCCATCACCTCTGTCAGCCTCAACACCAGACTGCTCATTCTATCTAGTATACTGGCCCTTTACCTTATCTCTCCAACCAATCCTTTTGGTTTTTATCCCATCCCCTCAACCAATTTAAATTCTCAAGCTTCACTTTAACCAGTCAGAGTCCTTCGCCCCTTTATCAAACCAAAAGGTCAAATTAATAGCCGCTACCTTTACATATAACATCAGAAGGATCGGCAAGGCAAGAGGGACAAACACGTGCTCTCTGCTGCTTTGCTTTGATACCGTTATGCAAACCAGCTCAATCACCAGAGTTTGTCAGTTGCAGTGTTAAAAATATGAAATATTATGGTATTTTCTTGGTAGACCTAGAATCCACATTATGCTCATTAAAGCTCGAAGGTAGTTAATCTAGTTTCATCACATTTTCACACTTTTGCATTACTAACCAGCCAAAAGGAACTACATGAGACTTGAAAAGCAGTTCTGCAATTAATTAAAGTCATATTTGGTACTTTTCATCACAAAAGTAAATAGAAAAAAAAAAAAAAACTTTTTCTGTCTTTGAAGATTAAATAGATATTTTTAAATCAAATATCAAGAACTAAATAACTATACTCATTTGTAAGGTGAATTTTCTTTTCTTTGACCTCAGCATTCTTTTTAAGAAACAGTAACAAAAGATAAGTCCAAAGTTTGTTTGTTTTTTTTAATAAAATGGTGATGAGTATGACCAAGCATTGTCTGCTTTGTTGAGAGAATGATAATGGTGATAACTTATTCACATGGTATCTTTATGTCTAGCTAATGGTGGCCCCCATTAGTCAGAGATGTGTAATTGCATGAGTCAGAAATGAGTCAGAAACAGCTTCTTCTAGTCTCGTTTCTTGTCAGTCTGCACATCACACCGACTACAGAAGAGGGCAGTCTGCCAGCTCTAACTGCAGAGTCCTGATTCTTTATCTGATCTGTGTGTGTGTGTGTGTGCGTGCGTGTGTGCGTGTGTGTGTGTGTGTGTGTGTGTGTGTGCGTGTGTGTGTGTGTGTGTGTGTGTGTGTGTGTGTGTGTGTGTGTGTGTGCGTGCGTGTGTGCTTCTTTCGAGATCTTTGTGAGGACAAAAATTCACATGAAACTATAGTTGTGAGGACCAACCATGATTTGTGAGGACAAAACGCTGGTCCTCACGAATTTGAAGGCATTTTTGAGGCTCAAAATGTGGTTTTAGGGTTAGGGTTACAATTAGGTTATGGTTAGGTTTAGGGTAAGGGTTAGGATTAGGCATTCATTTCTGATGGTTAGGGTTAGGGTAAGGGGCTAGCGAAAGCATTATGTCAATGTTCCCCACTAAGATGTCAAAATGAGTGTGTGTGTGTGTGGGGGGGGGGCTCTGTAATTGTGTGCATATGTGCTCATTTCATGCCCATTTCTTATTTATTGATTTCTTTGTCTCATTATTTGTCTGTTTGTCTTCAGCCCATTACAGCATTATTGCCAATAATTGCCCTTTAGAATAAATCATGCAGAAGGCTGTAAAGCAGTCAACCCATATACTGTACAATGAAGCATATTGCTGATACATATTGACTAAATTGTGATGTTTATTAACACAATAAGGATAATTGTTATCAGCAGCTGACCAATGAGATGAAACCAAATAGGTTCAAACAGTCTCACAAAGACTGGAAGCATGCTGAGATTATTTCTATAAGCAGCAGTTTCAGTGACTTTTCAATGGAAAACAAATGAGCTCATTTGTACTTGAAAGCCTCTCTCCAATATTACAAATTACTGGAGTAAAAATAGCATTTGTTCATTTATCCCTCGTGGAGATGCAAGATATTACATAAACCTTTCCCAAAGCACATACAACTGGAGGAGGAGAGCTGCACATCATGTTTTCTAGTTTGAATTTAATTTTAGTAAAATGTAATCACACAGCACATAGAGGAAACAATTAGTGTGACATACAGTTATGATATGGAATTTAGCAATGGAAATTTTGTATTTTTTAAACATTACTTCATTACTCCACATTAGTCAATTACTCAGTAAAAAAAAAAGGAAAAATAACCTTGTAAAGTTTAAAAGCTACTTCGATCCTCTTCGCTTTATGTTTTTGTGACAATTTGAAGAGCAGTCTCAACTAAAGATAAAGTGTTGTGAACTTTTGAACAAGTAGCCTTCTTCTGGTCTGTTTTCCACAAGATTTTTTTCAAAGTCACTCGTAGTTTTTCTCATGTTACATGCTGTCTCTACTGTCAGCAGGTTATAAAATGGGAAAAGGTTATTTTTTGGAATTCAGACACAATGGCACCACTGTCTACTACCCTTCAAAAACATAAAGGTACACTATTACATCATCTTACACTAAATCACTTCTTTCTGGGAAGCTTTTTCCCTTGCCTTAGTCTCCCCCACTGACATTGTGAATGCTCCCATCACAACCACCAGTCAACCACCACAAGGAGGACAGATCTGACAGAAGTCCCATCCAGTTGGAAATAAACTCCCCCTCAGTTTAACTAGAAAAAAAAAATGCTCTGTTGCTGCTTATAAATAATTAATGTGACAGCATTTCTTACTTTTTTTCTTGTTTCTCTCCTTTTTGAGGCATAATTAAAATCTCAGGAGCCCTCTGACTGTGCTGGGGATTAATCTCCCATGGCAGATCTCCATCTGCAGGCTGGATCATCAGCCATCCCTCTCTGCATTAGCCCCCAACTGTGCGACTGTCTGCCCATCCCAGTCCTAGCACGACGTAGAGGGGCTCACTTGGGAAAGGATTGGGGGATGAGAGAGAAGGTAATGAGAAAGCAACAGAAAGAAGGAGCTGTTGAGAGGGGTTGCTTTTGAACGGCAGCAATAAGTTGTTATTTTTCACATCTGTTTTATTCTGCAGCGCTTATCTGAGCTTCATTTTCCCTCAAATGACCTTCTCCACAAAGATCTGATTGATACTAATAGCTTCTACAGCAGATACATTTATGGCAAGTGAGAGTTTTTGGGTTGTTTTTTATTTTTTTTTATTTATGCAAACACTTGTTAGTGTGGCACCAAGTAAGACTGTAAATTTGCCTCTTTGCTGTAATGTTACTCTTGAGGGTGGTTAGGCTGGGAGCTTTTGATAAAGTCCATCTACATTTGCTCTGAGGATATCGAGACTAATAGAGCAAGTACATTTTTTAAATTGCAAAAACAGAGACAAAATAAACCTAATTTTGCTGGTAATGCAAACTTTATCTGTTGAACTAATTGAGCATATCATTGGTTCAGGCAGGCCACAGTCCCAGTTCTTCAGCTGATCTTCATGCTGATGATTGGTTTTCTTTGACTAAAGAAATCCTGCCTGTTCTGTATTTTTTATGTTTTTTCCAATGCACTGTCAGTTACACTGCCATGCAAATTCTGAGTCATTTGGCAATATAACAGACAGCAACAGGTTTGCTCACATTCATAAGAGAATTGCACAATAACAATAAGCTGAGTGTTGATTTGGTACATATGTGTAAGTCTAACACAAAGCATTCCTAAAATGAGCAATCCAATATGACAGCAGTCAGTCACAGACACCCACGGGTTTATAATTCTCCCAGGCTTTGAATTGGAAAGTGTCCCTTCAACTAAATAGCCAAGTATTTGGCTGCATCACAGTCCAGACGATTTAACAGGCCCTGGGCTCCGGCATGCAAGATATGGTTGATCCAATTTAGGCCATGCTCAATCAACCTAATTCTACAGGGGACACGGAGGCTGGGTACTGCAGTGTGTGCAAGAATGGATTGCTCAACAAAGCAGCTTTTAAAGGTCATGTTTTCGCTGCAACCATGCCTACAAGATTCTTATAGAAGGCACTGTTTGGAAACCGAGTACTGTATGTAAATTCATTTCAAGCCTCCATATTAACAGTGATTTATGCTGTGAACCTAAAGGGTCTCAGTTTTGACTCAGAATGAAAGTGTGAAATGCTGTATGACATCTGCAGAGCCCAATGTATGGTAGGTGCACTCCAAGATGTCTCTCTGAATAACACTGATCCTACAAGTATCTGAAGCACTTTTGAATAAATAAATAAAACCAGCAAGCTCTTGTTTCACTGTTTATTCTTGGTTTTTTTTTTCTTGTAGACACAACGTAATTACTTGCTAATGCTGTAACTTGTCACAAATGTATGCATGTATGCACGTCAACAAGGTTTCCACATTTCTTTCTAAGATCCTCCTCTTTTTCATGGGGAGAACGGTGTCATGCTTTTGCTGCTGCCATACAAGGAGCCAATTATATTATCAGCATGGGACCTCTGCTTGACATCGCATGTCCTGATGGTATAATGAAATAAAAGAGGTTTCACACACATGCCCCCACTGTGTCCTTGACGTTTGGATATGTCTACTTTGCAGTTTCTGTTATTTGGATGAGAGGTATGTTTTGAAAGATACCATGGAGATGAACGTTCTCCACAGGGGACAAGGCAACAACGGCTATCAATTCAAGGGGCAGCTTACGGAAGCAGAGAATGCTCAGTAGCTATATTCCACACTGTGAAACTTGCATTTATGTCCCATCTATATTTTATAATAAGTCAGACAGCAACAGTCTGAATAAGTTGAATTGGGTCCAAGAACACTGCCTTCTCTGGCCCAAACTGGGTCAGCGCAGGAGGTAGAGAGGCTCATTGGTAGATGACCCGCTCTACCTCCTGAGCCACAGCTGCCCCTGAACCAAAACCCAAACCAGATGATGTTTTATTATGTCCTGATATGTAAAACCTTAGAATTGAAAGAGGGTGTGATTTCTTTTTACCATGACTGTAATACAGTGTTGTTAGCTTCTTCAGCCAGTAGGAATGCTTTGGTGCTGTTCTGCTCTTCGTCCTGGAGACTCATTGTTCGATGTATGTCTTTATGTTCTTGACTGGTTCCTTGTTCTGGAAGATTGCTGTAGTCTTCCTTCTGATCCACCAGCCACTTGACATTGTTTCTGTATGACAACTCTTTCTCACAGATGTCCTTCCCATACTGGTCAGTCTGAGCTCTGGGTGGTTCTGTCCTTTTTGCCCCTTGCAGCTGGGAATACACCCTAGATGGTTTTTCATTTATTCTCTTGGCCTCAGCTTCTTCTCTGTATTTCTTCAGCCTAGCAGCCAGAGCGTGGAGTGCTTGTTTGGCTATTTCTCGAGCGTCACTTATGGACATCTTGGTGTACTTAGTATCCATCCTGGACCCAGGAACATGTTTAGTTCCAACCCTAGTTTATTTACAGTTTCAGTTTGTCACTGGTGGGATTTAGCTTGCATTTTTTTCACAAGAGAGTTGTATTTTATAAAGTGAGCTACTGTGTAGCAAATCACATTGGCAATTTGAGACTGATCCATGCAATGTGAAACACAGGTTTACATCAAAACCGTTGCCTTGATAACAAGGAGAATTTTACTAACTGTTGGAAGTCATTTAGTCTAACATACAAAGTTTTACCGCAGTCTGGAATGTTTGTTGTAAATGTTCAACATGCTGCTATAAAATGTGCCAAGCAGTGCTTGATGCTGGCGTTTAAAACATGCTTGTTATAATGAGATCTCCCACTAAGAAACAGATGTGGTGAACCAGCATTATGTGAAGTTAACATCTGTAGATAATTGGATGGTGTAGCTTTTTTTGGAAAACATGTTGCGGGCCCCTGTTCCTCAGTGAGAAGTCATTATCAATGTTTATGTTAATAGCTTTACGATACCAAAGCACCATGTGTTCTTGGACTGATGAGCATTTGGATGACTATTTCTGTTTTCCATTTCTTGGTCATGGGTGCATTGCTACTTGGATATTCACAAGTTTTGAATATCAAATTGCACTTCACTCACTAGATGGCTTGGCCTTGATGCCAAACTCACGTTAATCTTAAGTCCTTTTAAAAATAATCATATTAACCTGTGTCCAGAATGTATGAGGAAAGAAAATGACTTGATGGGCAGTTTGGCCCATCTTGTACCTTTTTATTAAATGTCTCTCTCAATAAGGTTTGCACTTGACTGCAATTTTATCACATTTGATATTTACATTCAGCCTCATGGAAAATTCAATACATCGTTTATCCATTTCAGAAAATAAGCACATCCAAGGACAAGGTATGAAGCATGAATGCAGCATGTTAGGCAATTGAAAATGTTTGTGGTTGAGCTTGGAATGAAAGCAATTTAACATGTCAAGCAATGAAAATGACTTGAAGCGATGAAGGTTGCAATAGGTAATCATTCGTTTTCAGTCTCCTTCTGAACACTAACAGCTCACACATCCATTCAGTCATTTCTTTGTAAATAAAGATCAAGTATAAAGCATGCAGACAGGTGTGGCCAGTTCATTTCCTGCTTGACTAAATGTTAAGATGGGCAAGATGTGATATACTGTAAATGATTCAAACTTGTGTTGTGTGTGTAGACAGGTGCCCGATATGCCTCCAGGATCTCTGAAAATTCTGTGATCTCAAGCACCTTCGGGGTTTTCATGCAGTAGATCTTTTTGTGAGACAGAAAAAAGAGAAGAAAAAGTCTTGCTTTGTTGCAGGAAAAGTCAGGGGAACCACAAGGCACATTCAAGGAAAACACAGGTAAATAGGTTCACACACTGATGCTTACAGTGGCTTTGTAGAACATAAATGAGGGAAAAACAATGCCAAAATGTTATTTTGCTTGTAGCCCAAACACGACATTTTGTTTTAATTTTATTAATTTAATAAAAGTTCAACAAAATACTTACAATTCTGTAATTTTCTGTGTTGATCCATCTGTTGGTCTCAACGATATGTTGCTATTCAGGTAGAAGAGAATGCATTTGTCCTTACAGCATGTCTAAACAGAAAGTTGTCTGCCTTGCATTTGAATCAATCCAGCCTTCTACACAGGGTGTTAACATCTCTCATTTTATTCATATTAAATATAGGTTTGGGATCGGGATGCTTGCAAATTGTGGGTGAGCTACAAATCAATGCTATGCCTGAATACCTCCTGTGTAGATGCAGAAACTGAACTGTTGCTGCTTTGCTCAACCTGTGCTGTCAATGTAGACATTATTTTAATCCCACCAACAAAGCTCTGACCATTCATGGTAAACTGACTGAAAGTGGGCACAACACCAAACCTATAATCACAGGACAAATAAAAAAAAATGTATGCTGTGATTCAGAGGAGATGGTTTAGTCTACTCTTTGCTAAATGGATACGATGTGAGGATAATGAGATAAAACAAGTTTCATCTAAACAGAGTTAAAGACCGTGACAGTGACTTTTGTTTACTCCAGCACAGCTCAAACTCTCAAGCCATGCCCAGAAGATTTCAGGCTGTTTTGTAGACAAATGTTGGTTTACACCTTTACTATTCAAAGCAACAGGCAAGTTAAATTAAAGTGAGAACATGAGATTACCGAGCTTCATTCAGTGGTTGCTGGCATGCTTGAACATGTCTAATACTCTAAGCTCTAGGTGTAAAGTTTTATTTAATATGGTTTCATGGATTTACAATAAATAAAATCAAAGTCCTAGTTGGATATTTTCTCTTTTCTGGACCATTCTCTGTAAACCCTAGAGATGGTTGTGTGGGAAAATCAGCAGATCAGCAGTTTCTGAAATACTCAGACCAGCCCGTCTGGCACCAACAACCATGCCACATTCAGTCACTTAAATTCACCTTTCTTCCCCATTCTGATGCTCAGTTTGAACTTCAGCAGGTCGTCTTGACCATGTCTACATGCCTTAATGCATTGAGGTGCTGCCATGTGATTGGCTGATTAGATATCTGTGTTAATGAGCATTTGAACAGGCGTACCTAATAAATTGTCTGGTTAGAGTATATTTGTATATCAAGAGAGTAGCTTTAGGTTTAGTTTAGTCTGCAAAGCACATCCACAAATTGAATTAACTATATAAATAAAACAATAAAGTCATATTTCTGTCTTTGTCCCTGGTGTTTACACATTTCATAATAATATAATAGAATATATATTAGAATAAAAGCTACTTTCGGCTGCTCCCTTATTCACAAGGGGTCACCACAGCAAGTAGCTCTGCAAGTTTGATTTGGCAGATTTTTACGCCGGATGCCCTTCTTGATGCAACCCCAAAGGGACATATTAGAATATTAGGCTAAAAAAAAATAAATACAAAAAATAACATTTCATGCCCAGACACTCAAATCTATAATATTAAAGAGGGCTGAAGTTTGACATGGCTTGTTTTCCTCCACTGGTTTTTTTGATTTGCTTTATTTATTTATTCATTTATTCATTTATTTAGGAATGACCCGTGACTAGCAGCAATCAAAAAAGCATTGATTTAAAATCAAACAATGTCAAGGAGCCTCTGTCTAGGAAGTTTGTCTTCCTTTCTAAATGTAAATATTTAGTACATTGTTACTGCAGTGAAGGTCTCTCTTGGTGCCAAACAGCTCTCAACAGATTAGTTTAAAATTGATATCAAGATATGCCACTGTGTTTTCATTATCAGTTCGGAATGGGTTATATATTCACCTGCTGTGACACCCATGAAGCTGTTACTATTTCTAAACAGGCAAATTATTTCAACATAACTGATATTGACTGAAGTACCTGAAGAAATGTTTTGTAACGGCAATAGAGTGCTATAGCGTGTAATTATCTCCTACTGTCTTAGGCTGATAAGAAAAAAAAATGCCATGTGTCAAAAATGTTAATCTGGGTATTAGACAAGAGGGAAGATGCATGTCTCAGTCTGGGAATTAATTTTCAAACACTTTCATTAGACTGCTGTGATTGAAATAACTCCTTGGCTGAAAAAAAAAAACTTTTTCCACAGCTTTCTTCTTTGTTTTAATAACAAAATAGCTGAGCAGTGTTTGTACTGTAACTGCATAGTGGTAAAAAATTGTTCAGATTGCAAAGAGTGCAGAGATTGCAGCTTTTGTATAGAAACAGGCCGTGGTAATTGCTATCATGGAATATCTGAGAAAATGTGTTGTTATCTTTTAAAGCTTTTAAGCCATTGTCTAAAGGCAATATTTAATGGGCAAATGCAACTGGAAGGGCAGATTTTAATTTTTCAGAATAAAGCCATAGCATTACTTTTGTGCTGTATTATCACTGTCCATAATTTCACAGTAATTTGAAAAATCTCAATGAGGCAACACAAAGTGCTTCTGTTGACAAAGAAATAAAACACTGAATAATCTAAAGTGCCCATGATTCAGCAAACGTATTCTATTATATTCCAAATTCCCTCTCTCCATGGTTATGACCTCCCTTTGGACTTTTCCTATATCTAAACAAATAAAAATAATGTCTCACCTTTTTTTAAGCAAGAGATACACAGTGCATTTAACTTTTGTTCAGTCTCATCTTAAAATTGATTCATTTCATTGTTTTCTTATCAATCTACACAAAATGCTTCACAATTAAAAAGCCATACGCATTTTTGGAGGGTTTTTAAGTTATCCATCCATCCTTTTTTTCTTTTTCTTTTTTTTTATTTGTTCGAAGGCCACCAAAACTTACACCCTGCACCCCTGGGTTGTCCCTAGAAATTTTGTCCATAAAATTTATTAACAGAGTCAGAGTCAAAGGCAGTCCTGGAGGAGTACAATGCCAACTGGGAACCAGTCTGACTTATTGCCAGCAGTGCGGATCAAGCTCTCACTACAGCTGCAAACAGCCAGTAACAGCATGCCCAGTACTCTGTACTCCCACGGCAGACCAGAGTGATGTGGTCGTTGCCTTTTCCAAGTCCACAAAACACATGTAGACTGATTGAGCAATTCACATATTCCCTCAAGTGTCCTTGAAAGGTTAAAGAGTTGGTCCAGTGTTCAACTCACAACCAGGTGGTGATCAGTTGATAGTTCAGCTCCTCTCTTCAACTGAGTATCCAAGACATACAGCCACAGATGTGATGATATGACTATAAAATCAGTCATCAGCCTGTGACCCAGGGTGTCCTAGTGCCAAGTGCACTTATGAACACCCTTATGCTCAAACATGGTGTACGGTATAGACAAACTAGATTACCAAAGAAGTCCAACAACAGAGTTGAGATCATGAAGTCCTCAGAAGGGCTGCCTTCCAATACCCCACCACCAGCTCGAGTAAGAACTCTCAACTGGTCCTGGGCACATGAGAACAAACAGCAGTAAGGACCCATTCACTGACTAGAAGGAAGAGGGAAGCAAACCTCTCATCATACAGACACTAAACCAGAGGACACAAGTATAACCACCCCTGCTTGCCACCTCTCACCGAGAGCAACCCCAGAGTGAGTCCAGCTCCTCTCCAAGGGATTGGTTTCAGAACCCGTGTTGTGCGTTGAGGTGAGCCTGACTATATCAACCTGTATCTCTCAACCTCACGCTTGGACCACAACTAACTTCAAAACTTTAAAAGAACCAGGAAAAACTTAAGCTTTTTAATATCTTAGAGAATTTCCAAAAACATTGTTTTGTTTGGCTACTGTTGTTGTTTTTTGTTTGTTTGGGGTTTTTTTTCTGCAAGCATAAAACTACCTTAATGACACAAGGCACAAAAAAAAAAAAAAAAAAAAAAATAAAAAAATGATTTT
>VUQI01062642.1:5952-19638 GCA_015106735.1 Paratilapia polleni | reverse complement strand
ACAATTGTGGGATCAGCTTGGGCCTGCTGTTCATGCCAGAGTGACCAACACAACCACACTGGCTGACTTGCGACAAATGCTGGTTGAAGAATGGGATGCCATCCCACAGCAGTGTGTGACCAAGAAGGTGACCTGCATGAGGAGGAGATGCCAGGCTGTTGTGTCTGTGTATGGTTCTTCCACATGCTACTGAGGCCCCTGTTTGTTAAATGAATAAATTGTTGAATTGCCAATATGTCTTGTTTCTTCAGACTTCAATCATCCAATCCAATAAACGACACCAAACAAGAGTCAATAGCAGAATAAGCTGTTTGGCATTGGCAGAGAAGATTTGGCAAGTTCTTCATGGGCGCAACCCACATGCTCAACTCTGCTGCTCAACCCACAAATGCATTTTCCTTACAAATGTAGCACCATTTAAAGGGAAATAAACAGGCTTTCCAGCAGTATGAGATTTGTTGCCAAGAAGCATTGTTACAACAAAGAAATAATCGACCAAACACAAATTTCCTTACTTTTTGTGCTAAGTTTATTTGTGATGATTATGGTTAGGTAGCTTTTACATATAGAGACACATTTTTTTTCTGCATAGCCTGCATTTTAAGGTCATTCTTCTGAAGCTGATTTAAAAAAGAAAAAGTCAGTTTGACTTCAATATAGCTCCAAACTTTGAAAGATGTAAAACATTCTTGCTCTACACACTGAACGCTGGATGCAAAGCACAACCAAGTATAGCATTATTCAGTGACACCGTCCTGAAGTGTTACAGCATATTGGTGCAGAGCCCATTAAGGTATGAGTGTTGTATAGGAGCTTGTACAGTATGCCATGTATTATATGACATACTGTAAAAGTTATAATGTTGACATTTCAACATTATTTTGCAGTAGGAGTAGGAAAAGTCATTTAAAAGTCAAATTATATTCTAGAGTCTAGATTTTGGTAGCATCTACTGAAAATGCATGAATACTTTCCTTTTTGGATTTAAAGTATATGTCAGTGATAATTCTTATGTGCCTTTACTTATGTAATTTTTTGAAAATTTGACTTTTCCATAATATTTTATTGTATAGAGTCAGATGCATAGGTATCAGGACATGGACACATGTATTGCAATTTTGCCTCTGCATATCACCACAATGGACAAATGTAGCAACCAATATGTGACTGAAGTGCAGGAATAGGAGACAAGATGATAAAAGGTCTGGAGCTGATTCCTTTGAATTTACATTTTTGTAGCGGTTCATGGAACAGTGTCTCTGTGCAGTCCAATATGCAGCTGATGAAAGTGAAGGGCACTATCATTAAGCTGAAAAGAGGAAACAGAGATCAATCAGCAATCAGAGAGCTTGCAACTTTTTAAGTGGCCAAAACAATGGGGCATTCTTCAAAAGAAGGCATGCAAAAGAAGGATAGCAGGATTATTTCATTGGTGAAAAAATAAATCCCTTCATATAATCTCATATAAACTCATATAATCATATAAACTCTTAAAGCTGCACAGTTATGGAACAAGGTTCCTTGGACAGATGAAACCAAGATCAACCTTTACTGGAGTGATGTGGCCAGAGGAGAAGGAGAAGGAAAGGCTCATAATAGAACCACATCATCTGTCAGACGTGGTGTTGGGGCCTAAGCATGTATGGCTGCCAAATGAATTGGGTCACTAGTGTTTATTGGTGATGTAACTGCTGACAGAAGTCATAGGATGAATTCTTAAGTGTAAAGGGCTTTACTTTCTGCTCAGATTCAGTAAAACACTGTAAAACTAATGGGACGGAGCTTCACAGTACAGATGGATAATGATCCAAAACATAGAAAGCAATACAAGGCCTTTATCGACAAGAAGTGGAATGTTGCTAAATGGTCAAATCACCTGACTCCAGTCCAATTGAGCATGTCTGTCACTATTTGAAGACAGAGCCAAATGCAGAAGGGCTCACAAACAAGCAGCAGCTGGAAGCAGCTGCAGTAAATGCCTGATAAAGCCCCTCAAGTGGGGAAACAAAATTTTTTGATAACAATGACTACATGTAGTTAACTGCTAAAATAACCCTAAATTTCACAGTAATCAATTATGCTAATTATTATTAATATTACTTCTGAGCCTCTGAAAATGGGGAACTACGTAAAAACATGGTTGCAACTGCTAAAGAGTTAACAATATTTTTGTTATAATTAAATGCTAATAACAAAAACAAATACGTATAATAACAAAAAGCTGCATACCACTACTACTACTACTACTACTACTACTAATTATAATAATAACAATATACGATAATGTCACCCACGTCACATCCTCAAAATGTGGTGTAAGCGCTCATCAAACTATTAGCTGATGCTACACCTTTCAGCACCGCGGACAGCTCCATTCTGCATACCGTGCAGATGGCGACGGTTATAAAAACCCGCATGGAGCCTCTCCGCACCGAGCATTTACAACGCCGGCACGATTCACAGCATGGATAACAGATTCCACTACCCACACAGAATCGGAAAGGATCTCCATTCACAACACAAAACAAGACATTTGGGACCAGATACCGGTTTCGCGATCAGGGGGACGTCCACGGACATGGATTGGACCAAGCCGGTATCTGTAAAGCTTAAGGAGAACGAAGTGATGCAGGGCTTGAATGATCGTCTAGCAGGATTCATAGAGAAGGTGCACCAGCTAGAGTACCAGAACCATCTGCTGGAGAGAGAAATTGAAGAGATCAGAGGGAAAGCAAAACCCGCATCTTGTTTGGAGGAGGAGTATGGACCAGAGCTCAGGAAGCTGAGACAGCTGGTTCAGGATATTGCTCATCAGAAGCACCAGATTGATACTGAGCATCAGAATTTAGAGGAAGACCTGTCCACGTTGAGACAGCAATATGAACAGGAGGTTCGTAGCAGATCAGATGCTGAGAGCAAGATCATGGTCCTGAAAAAAGACATCAGTGACGCGTATCAGGCTAAACTACATCTGGACAAGAAAGCGCAGTCTCTCGTGGATGAAATCCACTTCCTGAAGAGAAACCACGAGGCCCAGGTCTCAGAGATATTGGACCAAATCCAGAAAGCGGAAGTGACTGTGAAAGAGCACGAATTTGGACACCCCGGGGTCACTGCGGCACTCCGGAACATCAGGGCACAGCTGGAAGGTCACACCGTGTCCGACGTCCAGCAGATAGGAGAAACTTTCCGATCTCAGGTTGCAAGATTAACGGAGGTAGTTGAGACCAAGAGAAAGGCATTAAAAACGACCCAGCAAGAGATGCAGCAGTACAGGAAGAGCTTGCAAGCCAAAAACATAGAGCTGGACTGCGCCCAAGGCACCAGAGAAGCACTGGAGAAGCAACTTCATGACGTCGAGGATCGCCACAAGGAGGAAATTATTCACTATCAGGTAAAGTGTTTTTTTTTTTGTTGTTTTTTAAATGTTATAATAAAGCCGTGTGCAGTGTTTAAATACGCACGCTGTCTATTAACAAATGTTATCTTTTCTGCCCCAGAACACAATCAGAGAACTTGAAAATGAGCTCATAAATTGCAAATTCGACATGTCTGGTTATCTGCGGGAGTACCAGGACCTGTTAAATGTGAAGATGGCTTTGGATGTGGAGATACTGTCTTACAGGTATTATTATCACATTGGTTAACTTTTGCCTTTTATGGGAAAGCGATTATCTAGGTTTTCCATAGGCTTCCTTATAGTCCCCACTTTTCAGACTCTGCTTTCATCATGTATCAACGCTGCATTTAAGTAGTTTATCTAACTTCATTGTTAGGGGCAATCAGTGAATTTGCAGCACAATGGAAACAATCGGTAACATATTACCCAGACAGCAATTAATGTTTGGTCCAAATGTGACCCACATCTGCAGTTCTCTCATGGGCAACGTTTGACTTTAACTGGGAGCGTTGACTCAGAGTGAGTGTGGCTGCCACAACTCGGCCACAGGTAAACTTTAGAGGAGATGTCAGGTATATGATGACATTTAAGGCACATCCAGCCCACACAACATTTGCCAGTTCCCTGACTAAACCATAGATACTAAAGGTGGCCCAGATTGTCTCCTATCTGGGCATGTGGTTGCATTGCCTACAAGTTGAAGTGAAATGATATGACATAATGGCAAACACTTACCAGCAAAATTAAGTTTAAAGACAACTTTTCTGTAATTTCTCATTTCTGTTAGTACACTTTAAAATAATTTAGAGTAGGTTTTGCATTTCTAGTCTTTTTAGTTAATGTTGCTTTAATAACATAAGATGTGCCTTTCCCATCCTGCAGAAAGCTTCTCTGTGGCGAGGAGGCTCGGCTATCCACAGAGTCAGACACGCACATCTCCTTGCCCTACATCTACCATCAGTCCCCTATTTACACGCTCCCTTGCCAGAACCGACCAGGAGGCCCGCACAGACGAACAGAGCCCCACTACAAGTTTGTAGAGGAGATTGTAACAGAGACCACCAGGGAAATTGTGATGTCAGAATTTGAGGATACAGGGTCAGAGGAGACAGAAGAGGGAAATAATGAGCAGGAGTGTTCCAAAAGTAAGAGAGGGAGCAGTAAGGAAGAGAATGATAGTAAAGACAGTCGAGATAAAGAAGGTGACCAGATGTCTGACAGTCAGCAGAATCAATTATCCGTGGTAAATAAAGAGAATGGAAGTGATGGTAGGGCTGGAGATGCCGTTGATGGTAAAAAGGGTCAAAAAAGTAAAAAAGAGCATAAAGAGGCTGAAGCAACTGACAATGAAGAACACAGTGGCATAGACAAGATTACTCAAAAGGAAGTTTTATTGAGTGAGAGCTTTGTTGTGAAAGAACATGAGCATCATGAAAAAGCTAAAAACACAGAAATGGGAGGCAAAACTTCAGTTATAATGGTAAACACTCAGAAAGACCTCTCTGCTAAACTGAATGTTAAACTGGAAGGTAAAATTCTGAACAAATCCGAGATATGTGAACAAGGACATGGTGAAGAAGACAGGTTTATCTCAGCTCTTGCAAAGAAGTCTGTTGGTGAAACCTCTGTCCATGAGTCTGAACAATCAGAAAAAACACAAGAGCTAAGCAGTGTTGTTCAAGTGCAAGATAAGGTTAACATGCTGGTTTCTGAAACAGCTGAGAAATATAATACAGATACAGATATTTCTGCTCAGTCAAATTCATGTACAGCACCTGCAACTAAGGGAAAGAAACATGGTCATACAGAGCCAAAGGAAGGCAGTAAATATGCTGCAGAAGGAGAGAACACAGTAGCAAAAAGCATTCAAGATGCTAGTCACAATAGCAATAAAGCCCAAGACAAAGTATCATCTCTTAAATCTATTATGAAAAGTCTTCCTGAAGTGCAAAGTCTACAACCAAACACTGGGGATAAAACTCAAACAGTCCAATCTTTGTTGCCAAAGGAAAAGACAGCTTTGACTGCAGAGGTCAATGAGTTTCATCAGGGGGCACCAGAGAGAAACCAGGCACAGCAAACAAAGGGGTCTCAGAAAATAAATGATGCTTAAGGTCAAACTTGGGAGGTGGACAGTATAAAGTCAGAGAAATGCAAGGCAAATGCACTAAAATGCAAACAGGGTTAAGGAAGAGAAGTAGTATGCTTCCACCTTACATTTAATGAGACAGCAGTTTAAACAGGCAAACATCAGGCAAGCAAAAAGAGAATGGCTTATCTAATGCAGATGCAAGATGAAGGCATGAGCTGAGTCAAGCAAAGAGAACAAATCTCAAGGCTGCAACTTCTTTTCCAAAGCCGAGAACATGATTTCTCTAATGTTTGCTGGAGTTTTGCCTTTGAACCTTAAATCAGCTTGTGATGCATTAAAAATCAGTTTGAATCACAACAAAACAAGTATGAATGTAAATGAAAGCTGCCTTTTGATCTTTTGTTGATCTTTATCTGCTTTGGTATGTGCTGACAAATAAATGCGAGATTAAAAGATCCTACGATTCTGAAAGGAGCTGTGATATTTATGAAATAGCTAACTCAACTTGCGTACTGCTTACACTCATGTACTGTTTCTATTACTGTTACTGTTATGCTCTAAACCTATTAAATGCTTGCTTTCAGTTCACTTGCTTTGGTTTTCACATTCCTTTTAAACCTATACAAAAACAAATAAACCTGTGACTACATGCGTGAGTAACTCACTATAATTAGGAGACAAGTCACTCAACTGTGTCTTCATTCAGATTTTTCAATTTACAATTGTTTCCATAAAACAAAAGAAAAAAAAGTTTCGATTTTTTGTAAAATATGAAGTAGAGTCCTATATCAAAGTGGAAGGGAAAAACAGTTTGCCTTCGAAGCTGCGGAAACTGGTCTCCTCAGTTCTCCAGTGGCTGCAATTGTAAAGGATTACTAGAAGAAGATGCAGACATGTCACAGCTTTTTTGAAAAGTGGTGGTGACACCAAATTTAAAATGTGCCTATATTTTTCGAAATAAGTAGAATTAATCAGTGTCAGTGATTTTTCTTAGTAATATAGTCAATTGAACATATGTTTTAAATGATTTAAAAATCTGACTTCTTCAAATTTTTATATATTCTTTAGTGTTTTATTTTAGTGTCCCAACTTTTTTGGAAAAGAGTTGTTGCTGTCATGTTGTTGCTGCTCTTTCTTATTAGCTTATTTATTGCTCAATGTTGCTTTTAGGTTCTGTGGTCTCTTACCACTTGGCGTTCAACTTCTCGATTTTTGGATCTTGTATAAGCCAGTCAGTCTTAGACTTTCTTTTCTTAAAGCCTTTTCCTCTTGCAAGATTTTAAGAGTGCTGATACCCCCATCTACCAAATATATGAAATGAAGGTGAGTTTGACAGTGAAAACATCTACCATCCTTCCCAAAATAACTCAGGAACACAGAACACAGCTGGGACCTGTTCGTCAAAAAGTTGCTTAAAAAAACCCACTGGAGTGGCACGCTAGCTCTAACTTCAATCACCTTTCGAAGACTCCACAACAATATATTTTGATGGTCCCCATTAAATGCGACACAGCTTTCGATGGCTGAAGGATGAATAGCAGAAACTGCTTTAATTTTTGTGTTCAAAGCACAAAGAAGACTGAAAACTCAACAGCTGTGACTGCTGCCAGTGGTGCAAAAATACTGGCAGTCTGATTATAGTATTACTAAACTTTTCCTGCAACATTTTCAAAATATTTTTCTCTCTGCTCTAGAACTCCTACACATCAAAACGTTAAGTCAACTGCAGCTTGACAATTACAGGAAAGGTTTTTGAAGCTTTGCCTTGTCTAAAAGGTACTCAAACATGTAGGATAAGCTAATAAATTTAACTTGACTAGTGCATCTGACAGCCTTCAAAGTTTAATATTAACCAGTTAGTAAATGAGGTATGGTCAGTGGAAATCCAATATCACATACTAAAGTACATTTGTGGAGTTCAAAGACTTCATTGAAAATTAATACATACACATAAGTACCTTCCTGTGGGCTCTGTCTTTGCTCTGAAAAGGGAAGCACTTTTCAGAATGTATATGTGCAACTTTAGGTGACAACTTTCTTTCCTGTAGAGACTGGTGTTTTGGCATTACTGTGAACATCAACGATGTGCCTCCCAGGTCTCTGCTAG
This sequence comes from Paratilapia polleni, assembly GCA_015106735.1. Classification (NCBI taxonomy): domain Eukaryota; kingdom Metazoa; phylum Chordata; class Actinopteri; order Cichliformes; family Cichlidae; genus Paratilapia; species Paratilapia polleni. The sequence goes on along the minus strand of VUQI01062642.1, from coordinate 12,039 downwards.
TACAGAAACAAAAGCCTAATCTGTTTGGTTGGCCCTGTATACAGGTTTCTTTCAAACTTACACATCCAACTTTAAGTAGCCTAAAAACTGCCAAGTTTTAGGAAACGTCACGTGTGCAGCTTTAACAGAACATGACAAACTGTGATGGCCAACACAAAACAAAACATTACAGAGTTTTATTTTGTCCTTGTGTGCATGAACAGGCAGGATGCCGCAGTATTCAAATATTAGCAGAAAAAAGTAGTGTACTATTGTACTTAACAAGGTTTGCAAATAACTGGATGACAAAGGAATATCAGATGGTCATGAGTGTGAATTCAGAGAAGGTATGACAATGCTCACCATAGGTCCGTGTATCGATTTTTTCACATAAAAAATAATTTAAAAAAAAGACCAAAAAAAAAAAAAGAAAACACAAACATAAAAAGGAGTGTCTGAGATTATCACAATAAAGCCACACGGAGTTGATGATAAAGGAATTGTATTTATCGGATTATTATGGCAGTGTTGGACAAGAACAATGACATGATTTATAAATATTATGCCAAGAACTGTCTCTTGAATAGATGCAACTACAAAGTAAAAAGCAACAAAGGTAAAATGTACCACTGACAAAAGCACCAACTTGAAGTGGTGCTCAAGAGTTTGTTGCAGTAGCCTTTGAACCAATCTCTCCAAGATATCCCCTTGCTGGTTTGAGTTGGATATAACATTTAAGGCCAGATTCTTCTGATATTCCCTAGTCCCTTGCAGTATGAGGAAAGCTTAGGCTTCCAGTTCCAAGCCAAGACCCAACTTGTGGCCTCCTGCGTTGATGTTCTTTCCATCGACCAGGCCAGAAAGGGTGAGTTTCACACCTGCACACAATATGAACTAACATTAGCAATCACAATATGAAATTCCTTTTCTAAAACTGATTCTGAGACTTGTGAGAATAAAGACTGAGTGGAAACGCAGGGCGCTAAATATTTCTAAAAATGCCTCTCTTGTAAGTCAGTTCATTTATATATAGAGCAACACGTCTAAACTGACGTGCTGTATGGAAAGACACTAGACTGAAGAATAATATTTCCTTAAGAATGAAGGTTAACAAATTGTTCAGCAGTCAATGAACCTGTAGAAAACCAGCTTACCTGGTCTAAGAGTTTGGGTGTACCCAACACCAACAAGGCTATTGTTGTTCACTTTAGCCTGAGGAAAAAACAAACAAAGGCATAAAAGTCAGTGTGAGGCAATCACTTTTTTGGCTTTTTCCCCATCTTTCTGAAACCCTCTGCTCAACTACTTACACTGATGGAGGCATCTTCGTCCAGCTGGTATTTGGCTGCAATACCAAAGCGTGTGCTGTTGCTGCCAGCGGTCCATGCCAGGTTGACTGCCGTCTCCAGCTTGTCACTCACCTTCTGGTAGATGGAGCCACCAAACTCAGAACCATCATTGCTTTAAAGATCATAACACAGAGATTTCAGGTAACGGGAATCCAAATTTGGGATTTCTAAACAAAGTGTCAATGGACTTCAGCTCAGTGAAACATTCTTCCACTTTCTATGCTTCCAATTTCTCAGTTAAGATTAGTTTCAGTAGTTTCAGATCAGTTAAGATTTGTTTTATTTAACACAGAAATATAGAGACAGCCATTTGCTTTGAATGTTACATCATTCAAAAAAAAAAAAAAAAAAAGTTCCAACACACAAAAATGCAAATTTTATGTAAAGAAAACCATCTCTGCTTACACATTGGTATGCAGCTGGAAGTCTCCTGTCTTGTAGCCAATGGCAAAGTTGTTCTGGGTCATTTTGGATTTGGCGGTGTCAAAGCTCATCTGGTAACCAGCAAGCCATCCCTCGTATCCAATGACAGCAGCTCCGTGGATGGTGGGACCGGCAAAGTCAAAGTCAACGTCACAGCCCAAGTTGACATACTCACGCTTGTAGGCGGTCTTAACTTTGCCACTCTTCTTGCTGTTGATGTGAAAAGTAGATTTTGTAAAAATCAAACCAAAATCCTAACCAAGTTCAGTTTGAGAGGTTACATTTCTCACAGTTTGCCATTTGTCAAGATAAGTCTTTAAAAACGCAATCCTCCAGATTACAATACAATTGGAATTCATTAGGGTGAACTTCTAGCATAAGCAGACTCTGCAAAGTACAAGGACCCCTTTGGGTGTTGCAACATACAATTTGTAAGACAGTGCGTTAGATTTAAAATCCCCACAACATAACTCTACACCTAGACTCTAACCCTTCTTTCAGCCCAAGTAACAAAACCAAATAATGCCAAAAAAGTCTGATTTGTCAGAAATTATTACAACAACAAGCATTAGGCTCAGCAGTGGTGTTTATTTCTCTGTTTGAGCATGACACTGTAGCTGTAAACATGCTGTCTCAATGTAGCCACATAACTCCCTCACTATGAAAGAAGACACGCATCCTCTGGGCCATGTGCCCTTTCCTCATGTGATTTACACCCCAGAAAGAAAACTTCTTTGGAGTTGCCTCACCATCTGAGCACCGCAGTAAAATCTAACTTTTATTTCTTCCAGAGAACTTTCAGACTGTTAAAGCACATACAGGTCCAAAAACTGACAGCCAATCACTGTAATGCTTTTCAACAAACTACTTCCAAACTGGGATTAAGGTCACATGGCTGCCAATGACACTTGTCAGAAACATGTGCAGCATAGATCAGGTTGCCGTAAGTACTTGTATAAAGAGGCAACAGCCAGCACAGGCTACATTCATTAAGAATGTAGCCTGTTCAAGTAAAATTCACTGAAAACTAAGATTAACTGTCTTACCCAGTGTTTGGTGAGAAGGTTGTGTCAAAAGTCAACTTCAGTCCTTTGGCAATCTGTAAGAAGCAATGATGAACCACTGAACTATTTGACATTAAGAGAGATGAATGCAGTCTTTTCATGCTCAATCTCTATACACTTTTATTTTCCCATGTTTGCTGTTAAATAACAAGGGCTGAAAACATTTGAATACATTCCTAACCTGATCTTCAACAGTGATTTCTGTTCCCAAGGTGTTGTCGGTATTCCACTTCTCAGTGAAGGTCAGGCCATATTCTGATCGCTTGTATTTAGTTTCCAGGCTGCCCACGACTTTGCTGGTATCAGTGTTGGAGGAACCAGATGTTTTGAATTCCTGTAAGAGAAAAAAAATGGCAATTACAATGCCAAGGACAAGTTACTTTGGATCAAATTAATATGACTGAAAAAAAAAAAAAAAAACAAACCTAACTGAGGCACCTCGTGCCTCACAAATGAAATGACAAAAGAAATTATCTTACCACTCCACTGGCTGACTTTGTCTTGACATCAAGCTTCACCAGGCCAAATCCTTAAGAAAAGATTGGTTTTATTCAGATTATTTCAAAGCTCTCCTACAATTTTAACTTGTAATACTCAGCCAGACTTTATTAAACCATACCATAGCCTTTGTTGAAGATGTCCTTGGCAGACTTGCCCAGGTCAGCATATGAAGGAGGCACGGCCATTGTATCTGTGTACAGAAACAACATTTAGTGGTCAAATTATCCCCTGACCTTTAATAAAAAAATAAATATTCACCATACCGCATATAGCTGCACAGTAACAAAAAAGAAATTCATGTGGACTGGTTGTATATTTGAAGCATAAGGCTGATTAAAAAGCTGGAAAGGCGATGTCTATCCATAAAACTCATGCAGCAAGCTGGACAAGTGTCTATTTATGATGTGAATGGAAGCCACAGTTAGATATAAAGGCAGAAATTGCTGTCTCATCTGCTACTTATACCATCAAGCTGTCAGAATTTATGCACACTAAGAATATGAACATATTTTCATATGCACATATTTTAAATAGTTGCCAAAAAAGCATGCCTTGCTGACTGGAGGACATCTACTACAAAAGTATCTACTCTTTCTAAAGTTGTGATATTTGTTATAAAGCATAAGCCTTGCATTATTAGGCCGTTATAACCTATTTCACTATCCTGTTGATGACCTAATGAACGGTGTCCCCTGCAGCACAGTCATACCTGCATTACTGTACTACTCAGAACATAATGTACAAGCTCTATGGGGAAAGCAGACTGTCTGACAGATAAGAGGTAGGTAGCAATAATCAGACTTTTCAAATCTTAACTGTCACAATCACAACGTTGGTTTCATTTTCCGGTTAACATAACTGCATCAGATAGACTCAGTTGTATCTGACAGCTTATAGACAAGGTTACCAAGTTAGCGAGGAGCCATTTTGACGCACTGGGGAACTTCATTTAAGCCTGGCTCCAATTAAACTACTCCTACGCGTGTGTTGGCAGTCACAGCTAGGCGTGGAAAGGTACATACCTGTGCCTATTAGGGCGGGTGGATGTGTTAATTAAACTGTTCATTCAGACAATAAGCCAGCTAGTTGCAGACAACTAGACTACATGGGTAAGGGACAATGAAAGCATAACTAACGCTAAAGATCTTACTATTTTCCTAGAGTGCCTTTAAGCACCACATGGTGCATTTTGGACAGCATTAAATGTGTAAGAGCAAAGCTGCCCAGTTTCCTCCACCGACATGTGTCAGACGCAGCATGCTAAGTACAGCTAGCAGCTAACTTTGCTAGCCTGCAGAGTGCCGGAGTGTGTCAAGACACCTATTCATCCGCCATGTAGAGTAGAATAACAGTGTAAGGCTGAAGAAATGAGTTTCTTACCAGTAGAAGATGGTGCTAGCGGTGAAGGAAAGTGATTTTTATTAGAAATGTTCCTCACAACGCAAGACCGAGCCAGGCGTCACCGGTTGGAGGGCGAGATGAAGGAGACTTACTGCAACCAAATCCAGACCTATCACATCCTGGCTCAGGACCCGGGGGCGGCCACAAAGGCGCCTGAGTAAAAATAGTTTTGCGTCACTCTCGCGGTCAGCGTACTTGTTTGGGGCCTGGTTGTGATAAAGTATGAAAGCTAATTTTGAAATAGTACCCAGTGCTAGTTTTGTACATGCTTAAGTAGCATAAAAATAATCGTAGTGCGAGTTATTTTGCACAATTTAAATACAGTGGCGATGTAAAAGAGTGTTAAACGGCGTGTTTCTTTGTTTTCCTTTGTATGTAGACGAGCAGCGCTAGCAGAAGCTAGCTAGCTTTAACGACCGACTGTCATCTTTTAATTGAATCTACACACATAAATTCTCATCTTATACGCAAGGTGACCAGACATATTTTGAGGTGGATAATCGGGACACAAAAACAACAGGTAAGCTTGTATCCTTGGTTATAACAATAGCCGTTACATTATCTGTAACTCATCACTTACAGATATGCTAACGGTGTTTGTTATAGCCAATCAACGTAAATAGAATGAAGTCAAAACACGTGAAAATGCAGTAACCGTCATAGTTGTAGTTTTAAGTTTTTACGTTACTCTGAAACCATGGTCAGCAGCACATTCTAAATATCAGTATATCTTCCACACATCACTTTTTTAAGAGTGCCTCCCAGGTGCTGATGACAAACTCCTGTATCAGATAGCAAAATACACAATTTATTGACCATAGTGATAGTGAAGTCTGCATAGGCGCTTCTTAAAATGCTACATTGCTGTGTGAGAACTCTGCATTTTTCCACTGTTCACGCCAGATGAACAGGGAGTAACTGTGGGACTAACTGTGCAACCAGTTTCCTCACTTTAAATCTGTGTACCCTCTCAAGGTCAGTTTTTCTTCATTACCATAAAATGCCTTTGTGAGTGCAGCCCTCCCATCCTGCACAGAATATTTTGTATCTGTTCACCCCCATCCTTGTGCAGAAGCTTTAATAAAAGACTTAAAGCAAAAAAGTTGTTTGTTTTTTCCAGTGGCTATGGCTATGGTTATGGCTGTGGATCAGTTGGACACAAGAAGGTTGGTGCTTCAGAAGTCCAGGAAGAGGTCAGAAAACAAGTCGGATTCTAATGAAGAAAGTGATAGTGATGGTAAGTATATAGCTATTATACTATGAAATGAAGTAGTGTAAGTTGGGTGCTGTAATATTCAGGCATGAGAGTTGTCCGTCTCTTGGAGGATTTCCCACTTCTTTTTTTTTTTTTTTTTTTTATATCCTTCTTT
>VUQI01062641.1:0-14399 GCA_015106735.1 Paratilapia polleni | reverse complement strand
AAAGGAAAGTTTTAAGCCTAATCTTAAAAGTAGAGAGGGTGTCTGTCTCCCGAATCCAAACTGGGAGCTGGTTCCACAGGAGAGGGGCCTGAAAGCTGAAGGCTCTGCCTCCCATTCTACTTTTAAATACCCTAGGAACCACAAGTAAGCCTGCAGTCTGAGAGCAAAGTGCTCTATTGGGATAATATGGTACTATGAGGTCTTTAAGATATGATGGGGCCTGATTTTTTAAGACTTTGTATGTGAGGAGAAGGATTTTAAATTCAATTCTGGATTTAACTGGTAGCCAATGAAGAGAAGCTAATATGGGAGAAATATGGTCTCTCTTTCTAGTCCCTGTCAGTACTCTCGCTGCAGCATTCTGGATTAACTGAAGGCTTTTCAGGGAGCTTTTAGAACAACCTGATCAGACAGCAGCTTCTTCAGGATAGTACTGATCATGTTATTGATCAATTATTGCTGGGACACAATTAAGGAAGGTACACCAAACAAGAAAAAACAAACATCAATGTTTACAAGTGTGTGAGTCTTTCAGGAAATATTTCGGTCTGCTTTTAAAGCTGGCGATAGAGCTGCAGTTCTTAATGATATCAGGCAGGGCATTCCATTGAGTGGAGGCCTTCACAGAATGCTGATTGCCCAAAAGCAGAGTGGCAAAAAAGTACGGTACAGTCTTTAGTTGTCGATATTCTTGTAGATTTTATGGATTCTCCTGGGTGAGAGTTAATAAAGTGAAGCAGTGGAGGAGGGGCCAGACCATTTAAAATCTTAAACACCTTAAGCCACACATTGGAAAATCATTTAAAATTTTCAAAACTCATTACATGATGCTTCTCCAGAATCTTACAGTGGGGATATTGCACAGATTTCTTTTGTCCAGTGTTTTTAAAGTTTGTTTATAAAGAGACTCCAGTGTTTTAGTGACTGTTTCCCCAGCTTGTGCCCGGCATGTTATACAGTATGACATATGGGAAAGAATCATGGCGTGCATGAAGCTCTCAGCATCATCCATTGAGAGGCAGCCTCTAATGTGCCTGAAATTTGTCAGATTGTATTTAATGGTTTTGATCAATTTCTTTTAATGAGACTTAAAACTGAGATTTGAATCGAGAATCATACCAAGATATTTAAACTCACAACAATTTCAATTTTCTCGGCCTTAATGAAAATTTCTGCTGTATGTTTTGTTTTAGAGAAAAACATACCTTTAGCTTTACTTATGTTAAGAGTAAGGCATGACTGGTCAAGCCACTCTGATGCTTCCCATTGAAATAGTTAGTTTCTTTGCTGCACACTCTGCAGTTTTTGCATGTGTATATATGATGATATCATATGCATACATTTGCATAACGATGCCATGACACACAAGGGCATTGATGTAGAGACTAAATAACAGAGGGCCTAACACAGAACCTTGAGGAACACCCAACACCTAACATTATCAGACAACACACTGTTTACTTTAACACATTGTGACCGATCAGAGAGATATGAGGACATCCATTCAAGGGCTTGAGATGAGAAATTACATTTGGAAAGTTTTGAGATGAGAACATTATGATTAACTGTGTCAAATGCCTTCCTCAAATCCAAAAAAACTGCACTAACCACCCCTCCCCTATCTATTTGAGATTTTATCTGCTCTATCAAATATAGTGTAACATTTTCAGTGGAGTGGTTGGGTTGAAAGCCAAATTGTATTGGCTGTAGGCCAAAGTTGCTAGTATCAAGGTAACCTGTCAGTTGCTGGATTGCAACCTTCTCAGCAACCTTGGATAATACTGGCAATGTACTTATGGGCCTATAATTACTGGCTCCATGGCAGTCCCAGACTTATAGACAGGAGTGATAATTGATTGTTTCCATGACTAGGAAAAATATTTTGTTCAAACAAGAGATTAATTGAGTTACAGGTGAAACCATGGTATACCTTGGGTTCATTTTTGATCAGTCTTTGACTTTTGATGCTCACATCAAGTCTCTGACCCGTTCTTGTTTTTTCCATTTAAGAAACATTGCTAAACTCAGGACTGTTGTCTCAAAAAGTGAACTGGAGATGCTTATTCATGCCTTTATATCCTCTCCCTTGGATTATTGTAATGCACTGTTTTCTTGTCTATCTAAAGCATTTATTAATCACCTCTAATCTGTCCAAAATGCTGCTGCAAGTCTTTTTAGCTCACTCTCATAAATCTTCTCATTTCACCCCATTGTTAAAGCTTCTGCACTGGCTTCCTGTCAGTTTAAAATCTTGGTTCTTACTTTTATGGCCTTACGAGGTGAGGCCCCCACCTACATTGTCAAACTGCTCCACCCCTATTCTCCAAACCGGATTTTTAGGTCTGCAGATAGGGGTCTTCTTGTGATCCCACATACCCGTCTGAAAACTAAGGGGATTGTGCATTCCCAACCTTAGTGCTGAAACTTTGGAACAGCTTACCACCCTCTCTTCACACTCTGTGGCATCCTTTAAAAAACAGCTTAAAACTCATCTGTTCAGACAGCCATTCGGGTAATGCTTTGTGTTCTGTGTTGTTTTACTTGGTTCATCTGTGCTCATTTTGACCTTGTACTAGGTGGTTTTTATTGATACCTCTGTAAAGCACTTTGTGACTGGTTTCTTGTCTTGAAAAGCGCTACATAAATACATTTTACTTTACTTACTTATGAGGATTATATGAGGCTCTGTGCTTTCAGGTGACTGTTTAGAATTGTCACTGTTCTGGATTTAAATAAAGATTCACTGAAGCTGAGCTTTGAGCTACGGCAGCTCAGAGTGACCAACGATCACCACACTGTGATGAAGATGTTTGCACATAAATATCAGCTCACAGTTTGATGATCACCTGACAGCAGTCTGAATATTTCACAGGTGAGAGGAGGAGGAGGAGGAGGAGGAGGAGGAGGAAGAAGAAGAAGAGGGGGAGATCCAAACAGTCGAGTCCTCTCTCAGTAGTTTGGTCTTTTTACTGGAGCTCAGCGTCTTGCTCTTCATCTCTTTAATTGACTCCCTCTCCTCCTTCTCCTCCTCCTCCTCCCTCTTCATCTCTCTCTCTCCGTCTGTCTGTTTGTAGCTGCAGGGCGCGCTCGCCGTTGTTTCTCTCCACAGCTGATTGGCTGCTGAATTACTGGGGGAATCGCCATGATTGGCAGCTGAGAGCTCACAGTAACAGCTTGGCAGGAAGAACACAGGACTACTAATTACTGAGGAGTGTGTGTGTGTGTGTGGGTGTGTGGGTGCGGGTGTGTGTGTGTGTGGGTGGGTGTGTGTGTGCATGCGGGTGTGTGTGTGTTCTTGTCGTTAGATGATGTGACGATCATGTTGTTCCCAGCGGTCATCAGAGAAGATTAGCTCCCATTGCCAAGGGACACACACACACACACACGCACACACACACACTCGTCAGGTTTCTCGAGTGTGTCTGACATGTCCTCCTCCTTCCCCTCCTCCTCCTCTTTGTCTTCAGGGCTGGACGGAATAACAGGAACACCCTCTCAGTCCACACGGCGACGTCCCCTCACTGAAACCAGGATCAGTTTGGATCTGGATGGAAACACAAACCGGGTCAGTCTGGTTTCTGGCTCCGACCTGCTCAGACCTGGACACCACAGGCCTCTGGGGGTTCCTGTGGTGTTTGATACCAAGGAGCTGGTTTGGTGGCACATGGAGGACAGCAGATATCAGGGAGGTCTGCCCACCCAACAAAAATCCACTGAAAACTGAATTTAATGGACTGTAGCCTTCATGGCTGTACCACTGAAACAGGTTTTAGAGCTCTGATCAAAAGGAAGCTGCTCAGTGGAGAAACATAAATTCAGTCTTTGTAACTGCCTGAAAAGACGACTTTTCACCTTCTACACTTTTAAACCAAATTTAGACATTAACTGACATCTTTTTAAAAGATTAACCAACCAGATGTGACCCAGAAAACAATGTCCATGGATGACTTGTGCTTGGTGGGACAGGATGAGGTTCTTTAGGACTGGATGAGGTTCTAGGACTTTCTTTAGGATAGGATGAGCGTCTTGAAGATAGATTATGTTCTTTAGGATGTTTGTTAGGGTAGGATGAGGTTCTTTCAGACAAGACATTATTTAGTACTTTCTTTAGGCCAGGCTGGAGGGAGGAGAGAGGACATGACTTTTTTTAGAACAGGATGAGGTTCTTAGGATGTTCTTTTGGACAGGATGGTATTCTTTCTGAGATTTTTTTAGGGTAGGATAATGTTCTTTAGGACTTTTGTAAGGTCTGGTGTTCTTTAGGACAGCAAATTGTTAGGGTAGGGTCATGTTTCATAGGTTCTTAAGCTTGAATAGTGTTCTTCAGAATGGGAGGAAGTTGTTTTGGAGCAGCAGTCCCTGGTGTCCTGGGGTTCATTAGTGGCTGTGGACTACAGAGGCCGGTCCTGCTGGTGGAGTCTGGAAGAGATGATGAGTGAGGAGCTGCAGACAGAAACTCCTCTCAGATGTCTGCAGCTGAACCAGAAGCAGCGTTCACTCAGTCTGATGATGAAAAACGTGCAATTCCCCTTTAAGACTTTTCCCTGCAGGACAGGAAGCTGCTTCAATCACACACTGGTCATCTGAGTGTGTGTGTGTGTGACCTAACCCTAACTGCAGGTCCATCAGCGATCTGCTGCTACTGTGAGTCTGTGAACTGCACATCCTTCAAACTGATCAGCAAAAACCACCCACTGCACCGATGATTAATAACCAGGGACCCCAGGGGGTAGTTCTGCAGTAACCTGAGGCATGTGGACAGATTAGCTCTACTAATCTGAAAATAACAGAAATTAGAGTTTAATTTAAGAATTAAGTGGCTCTGAAGAGGTTTGGGCAGAAATGGTGACAGTTACTTAAAAACTGGGTGAGCGGCAGGAAATGGAAATTTACGAGCGTACGGGGGGGTTGGTACAGGAGCTCAGAGATTCCCAGATTACAGAGACACTGCAACAGCTTGAAAAGACGAGACTTTCTGGAGAAAAGTTTGACAAAAACTCCACAGTCACTTTGCTTCCTGTTTCGACTTCTTCTGCTCCTGTACCAGCACTGATGCAGAGGTTGTTTCTGAGTAGAGACACCTGTCGTTCAGGAGAAGATGGTAGTGAGTCCGATGCACCTCAGGCGCAGGTATAAACAGTGACGGGGCTGTGTATTCAGACAGCAGGAAGCTGAATCAGGACTCAAAACGGGATCAGAAAAATTCTTTACGTGCATTTTAAAAACACCACAGGAGGCCTCCCTATGGCCATCGTTCAGTCTTCGAGCTGTTTCATGCTGCAGCATCACGTCACCCCATGAAGGCATGAACCAAAGCTTTGATTCGGCTTCACTGAAATCAGAGCCTCCTCCTTCAAACATTCAGTCATTTCTCTCATTTCTTTCACATCTTTCTATCTGTTCCTCTTCACCTGTTTTCTCTCCTCCCAGTGAGTCACATCTGAACTCCTCAGACTTTAAACATTTGTCCTAAAGGTCGACGGCAGCACAGATACTCAGTAAAAACCTAACGACACAGATAAAAACCACATTACACCTGTGTGTGTGTGGGTGTGTGTGTGTGTGTGTGTGTCATTAGCAGTGCTCTAAAAAAAAAAAAAAAACATTAACGAGACCCATAAAAGGAAAAAATTAAAGTTTTAATGTGCGGTGGTCATCATGCAGCTGCTCTGTGTGTGTGTGTGTGTGTGTGTGTGTGTGCGCGCACACACTGGGTGTGTCCGGAGGCTGGTCAGTTTGTCTCGTTAATGACCCCTCCCACCCTAACGAGCTAATGATGAGAGCTCGTTAAGACAGACGGACGAGCTCGGCCAATAAAACGCAGTTACTGCTCTTTTTCTCTCTCACCTGCTGAAACCATGGCGACCAGTCTGGGCAGGTGAGGAGGGGGGAGGGCAGCTGTCAGTCATATTTTCTGTCTGAGCTGTAAATAAAACACTTTCCTCTTTTCCACCAGTGCAGAGTGAAAAAAACCAGCCCACCTTTTAAACTGCGTTACGAGAGGAAGTCGAGTCAGTGGTTCCAGCCACAGCCAATATATAACCAGGGATCTAACTTGTAATGTCCAGCAGGGGGCGACTCCTCTCACTGTATAGAAGTCTATGAGACAGTAAGCCTCCTGCTCAGCTGATCTTGGGTCTCACTGAATAAAACACGATGTTCATTTTGGAAATTAAGGTCCCATTACAGTCACAAAACAGCAGGAAGCAGGGAGGATAGGGCGGGGCTACCTGCGCCTGACAAGTTTCCAGTGTGTAAGCACACAGGCACTTCAGCATCAACTTCACTTTTCAGACCCAGAACTTACATCCATCATCTCCGTGCGTCTCAGACCACTGAAGACATTTCCTGGGGTGATGTTTGAGCTCTGTGGGCCTCCGTAATATTTACATTTTTCAACAGGCTGTAAAGTCAAAGGAAAACTGTAAAATCCTGGTAGTTTTATTAAAAAGGTACTTCAACGATCAGGGTTGCAAACACTCACACTTTTACCTTCATTCTCACACTGCCAAAAAAAAACAGATGTTAAGCAGATTTTTTAGAGTTAACATCAGGTTTGTTCCACATTTCTGAACCAACACTGGTCCAACAACACCAGAAAACACTAAATACAGGTATGTGCACAGAGCTGTCTGTAGGAGGTAATGATGAGACTCACCTGTGAATGCAGCCTGATCCTGGTTTGATAGGTAGGAGCTGAAGGTTTGTTTGTTCCCTCCAGCTGTTTGAGTTTATTAAACACCTGCAGCTTCATGTGATCCATATGTACATCTCCAAAGTGAGAGAGATTACAGCAGTCACTCCATTAATTATTCATAAATATTAATTATTGGTCAGGGTCTAATAGTAAATCACAGCAGCCATTCTCAGGTTCAGGAGTCTGGACATTTATATTTTACATTTTTATTTCTTATTTTTTTACATCTATGTGTTTACTGAAGCCAGACAATACTTTCTACTTTAGGTTTATTATGTTTTCAGTTTTCCTGTTTAAACTCAGAGTCAGCATTTTGTGGTTATTCTATCAATATTGTTAACATGGATGTTTACCATAACTGTGACTACTCTAGTCATTAATATTTAAATTTGGTGCTCTTTATTTGAATAAATATTTAAAAAAAAAAGGTAGCTGAAGTGATTAATATATTATTCAAACTGATATATATATATATATATATACATATATATAATCACACACTGTATTTGCAGTATATCATATTTTAATCATCAGGCCTCCTGCAGTGTATGCGTAGAGCCAATGATAGACACAAAGTGTTTCCACTGGGTGAAAAGCCAAGCATCTGCAAGATCCACTCCAAAGTTCTTTAAGTCATCAGTGACAATGACCATCCATCAGGTGGGTGGAGCATCTCGCGGTCTCTTACAACCTGCAGCACTGGGGTCAAATTGTAGGATTACCAGGGTAGGATGGTCAGGAGGGAAGCTGCGGAAGATGTCCAAACCATCACACTCACTACTGTGCAGCCAGGGCAGCCAGATTGCTGTGGTTCTCAGTCTGAGACCTTGGTTTGACACCTGGTGGTACCATCGTATGCCCTCGATTGTTCTCAGTGCTCGAGAGTCGACTCCATCCAGCCAGGCTCTGAGGATGTTGTTAGGCAGCCAGGTCTCTGAGCCATACAGCAGAACAGTAGAACAGGCCTTACAAATGCTAAGTTTGGTTTCGCTGGAGATTGAACAATGTTTCCACAGTGGCTTCCATAGAGCCTGCATGACTCCAGCAGCTAGGGCTCGCCGGCAAGCAGCTTCTGGTTTAAGTTTCCAAGACCAGGGAACCCAGGTACATAAACGAGGGCACAAACTCCACAGTGTTCTGTCCAAAATGAACTGGCAGAGGGCAGGAGCCATCATCAATAACATGAACTTTGTGCTCAGTTTACCTTCAGGCCGAGTTTGGTCACTTCAGGTTGGAAAATGTGCAGCGCCTCTCTCAGCTGGTCAGCTGTCATGCAGATCATAGTGGTATCATCAGCGTATTCCAGGTCAGCTAAGTTGTAACTGCCAAAGGATGCGCTAGGCAGGCTCTCACAAGAGATCAGGTGCTGTGATACAGCCTTAGCGAACTCCGCTATTTATGGAGGACCAATCAGAGTCTTTACCACTGATGTAAACACAACTCTCAGTTCAATTCAGTTCAGTTCAATTTTATTTATATAGGGCCAAATCACAACAACAGTCACCTCAAGGCATTGCTGTGAAGTTGCTGGAAGAGTCAAGTAATTTTAGGAGGTATATAAGACTTCAGTGATCTCAGTTTAACTAATGGCTGAAAACTGGCGAACAATTTAAATGATGGGTGTTAGTAAAGCTGAGTTATTCTGATGTGCGGTAAATTTGGGCCTTCAGGAGGTCGTTGTCGAGCTCATCTTCACCTCCTCATAGAAGTGCCTCTATTAAATGTTAAAAATCCACTCAAACAATATCCATAAATGGAAATGAGTCATATAAAACAATCAGATGACTCTACTGAGTGAAATAAGATGAAATATTATAAATAATAAATAAAAGTGAAAGTATCTGATCTATCAAATCAGAGCAGGAGGATGTTTTATCTGCAGATCACTGCGACGTGATCAAAGAGCATCACCTGAATAAAAGATGACAGCAGGAGGAGGTTAATGATGCCTTCCACATGATATTATATCATTATAACCACTACAGGAAGTCATGTGATCAGAAACCACCCAAACTGAACATGTTCTCACAGAGCTGAGGTCATGATGAGGGATCAGTAACTATCTGATTGTTAATCAGCTCCTCGTCACTGGAAGTTACTTAAGTCAAGTGCCCAGTTCTGGTTCTGGTTCCAGCATGGTTGGAGTGGTGTTTGGTGTCTTTGGGGATCATGTGTGACTATTTAACAAGTTCTTAATGTGTGGGAGGAACAGGAAGCAGCTGAGCTGAGCTCGTTAAAGATTAATGCGCATCTGATTAAACCCTCCTCTTCTCCTCCTCTTCATCACTCACTCTTTAATCTCTCTCCTCTAACGGTTTAATGTCTCCCACCTGAGGGGGAGGTGCAGGGAGTGAGGGGGCAGAGGAGGCACTAACGGGCTCGTTAGCAGCTAATGTTAGCATCAATGGTTCATGATATCTTCATCATCAGAGCTCAGAGACAAAAACAGACCAGAGACGAGCGAGATAACCCAGGTGAGACTAAGCAGGTGGGAAATCACCTGTGAAAAGAATGGACCTGCCGAGCTGGAAGAAACACTGCAGGCCTGATGAGGAGAGGAGGACAGGTGAGCTGAGGGGGGAGTGGGAGCAGGTGATGGACAGGTGAGATGGAAAGTTGAATGACACCAGGTAGGTGAAGCAAAGAAAAAGAAACATTAATTTAGGTTTCATACATGTAAGGTGGCTGGCTTTAGTCTAGGTTGTGTTCTGGGTCAGCTCTAAGATGTGTACTGTGAGCATGACATGCATCATGTGACCCTACATGTGATCAGACGCTGAGTCTGCCTGCCATGTGAATAAACTGCGAACGTGAGGAAACTCTGTTAACAAGGTCAGTAGGACCGAAGGAGTGTGTGTCGGCTGACCTGGGCATGCTCCGTAGAGACCAGGAACCAGGTCTGGACTCTGAGCGTCTCATTTATCACCTGAACACACCTGAACCTGCCTGTTTCCTGTCGGTGGCTCAGCTTCTTCCTGCTCTCTAGTTGATTTGTTTTGTGTGTGAAAATCTCCTGAAAGCAGGTGTATCTCAAAAGCTTCATCATGTTATAAGAATAAAAACGTAAAAGTGAACATTTTTAAACAAACATACACCCTCTGGAACCTGAAGGTGAAAAAGAAAATGAAAAGTTAAAACTAAATAAAAATAAACGGTAAAATAGTTGCTGTTTGAGGTTCTCTTTGGAAGGTAAATGCATAAGCTTAAACGAAGTTCAAATTTTCGGATTGCTTTTCTGTATGAATCTATCAGCAGGAGCATCAAATCAGAGGAACAGTTATGGAGAACAGCTTCCCACCTGTCTCCGAAAGCCTTCTTGTCATCTCCTGCATTGATTCTTAGACCTCTGGGAGGTTTCCTTGTTTGCAGCAGTCTGATAAAGTGACTGAGTTCAGATGCAGTCCGGGATGTTTTTCCAGAAAGAGTCTGATGTCTCCACCAGGTCAATCATTTGTCAGTGATGTAACTGTAGTAATCGGCTGTCCCTCCTCAAACGAACAGAAAAAAGTGTTCACCATACGAAGTTCACCAACGAGGAGCTCTTTGATGATTGAAAACGTTCAGAACTGTAATAACTCTGCTGGGATACCATGGTGAGCGTCCGTCACTGTTCTCCTCGCTCTGTCTGGGAAAGGAAAAAATATATAAATATATGTAAATAATGCCTCCAAAACAAACAGTCTACCAAAGAACAAACGCAGAGTAACATGTCCGAAGAAGTAAAAACAAACAAAAACAAGACGGGAAATAAAATTCAGAACAGCAGCTGGTATCCAGTTCACCTGTCTCTGCCTCACACCTTCACACAGGTACACTTTAGGGACAGGACAGGAAGGTCCGGAGATCAAACCACCAACCCTGCTGTTATTGGGTGCGCCATCACATGACGCCTGATAAATAGTCAGATCAATCAGATTCACAATTGATGACTGACATGTTATTGACTCATTGACTGAGCCGTGGCAGCAAGTGGCCACCAGGTGTCGCTGCAGCACAGTGTCCACACATTATCTCTGATCCATGCATCACAGTGTGAGAGTCTCACCTGCTCAGGTGTTGTCCTGTTCAGCAGCCTTCCTCCATTAATCACCTCTTCCTCCTCCTCCTTCTCTTCTTCTTCTCTCATTAAGTTGTTGTTGTGTGACCTCAGAGTCTGACTGTGACCTGCACTGAGCGTGCTCCAGCCCTCCTCTGCTGTTCAGCAGCTTTTATTGATCTGCACCTCCATGGCGAGGAAGAGGAGGGAGGTGCTGTCTGATTACAGAGTCGGCATGGGCTCATCAGGCGGCAGGAAGCATTTAATTTATGAGTGTGAGGCTGTTTATGATGCAGTGACTTCTGACCTCTCAGGGTGCGGTGCAGCAGCAGGTACATATCGTCAGCAGTGGCTCGATACAACTCATTTAGCCACTGCAGCGAATGCAGAGTTCATGAAACATCTTCTCATTAATAGCTGACCTCTGACCTCCAGAGTCTGTTTACATCAGGAGATTCATTTAGTTAACTCACAGCACCTGAACGTACCACAGCACGTGGAAGCTGCAGAAATGTTTCAGACTCTGCAGGATCGAGTCGAACTTTCACCCCAAAAAACATCCCGCTCAGCAAGTTGTTCAGATAACTTCAAGGCGGGCCTTAAACTATAAAGTTTGCATCGCTGGGGGCGTGGCCTCTCTGACTGACAGGTGGATGGCAACACAATCAGCTGTAGCTCCTAGCTGTCTGCTAGGCTTCACCTCAGCTAAGTGGAGTCCCTGAACTGGACCTCTGGACCGTGTTTGTGCTGTTGGAGCCTTTTGGAGCATTTTTAATGCAATTATCTGACCAATCAT
Source organism: Paratilapia polleni (assembly GCA_015106735.1). NCBI lineage: Eukaryota > Metazoa > Chordata > Actinopteri > Cichliformes > Cichlidae > Paratilapia > Paratilapia polleni. Next base: position 2,870 of record VUQI01062641.1, on the reverse strand, counting down.
ATGGCTGCTGTGCGGGTAATTGGACTCACAGACCGTCCAAGAAGTCTGAGCTCCAGGTTTGGTGCTCAGTGAAATTCTAGGATTTGATTTGGATGTTACTGAGCACTGATTAGCAGGTATCTGTGTCTGTGTGATGCTCCCATACAGTCTGTGGATGCAGACTGATAATCAAGCTAGCTAGCATTAGCTGATAACTTAGTACTCCACCCTCTTTTCCAAATATGGACACTTCTGGCTCGAAGAAACAAACAAGGTGGCTCCATAAAGCTAACACTGAGGCTTCAAAGCGAGAGTCCAGAAACTGATGGGTGATGTCATGGTGGGTGTGTCCATCTTTATTTTACAGCTTAAAGTGTTTCTGTGACTTCAGAGGACATCCTGTCACCTTACTTTCACTTGCTGGAGATCTAACTTCTACTCTGAAAACGTAATGATTAACATGAGGACTCACTAAATGTCTCCATAATGAAGACACGTCCCCGAAGTGTGAGCGTCTGAAGAGTCGCAGGTCCCCACAACATGAGGAATACCAGAACTCTGAATGACAGGCGAACTGAATCTTTAAGAGCCCTGAATTTATTTTAATTGCAGATTCAACATAAAGACACTGAACCTCCTCTTCCTCCTCCTCTTCCTCCTGATATTTATAGTGAAATTTCTCTTCAGTTTTATTTTCATAACACGTGTGTGTGTGTGTGTGTGTGTGTGTGTATGTCCCTGGGCTCCTCTTTGTGCTCTGTGATAAACAGACTCTGGATCAGTTCCAGCCTCGTGCAGCTCTTCCTCCTCCTCCTTTGTTCTGCTCCTCTGGACTCGAGCTCATCTCAGTCCCTCGGCTCTCCACTCTTCCAGGACTCTCCAGGATTTTCCAGGACTCCTCTGAAGTGTTTTCCAGGTGAAGTGCCTGCAGGAGACACAGCCAGTGTGTGTGTGTGTGTGTGTGTGTGTGTGTGTCAGATTTACATAGTGAATCCCTCACTGGGACGTCCGAGGCCGACATCACATGACCTGAGAGAGACAGCGATGTTTCCTGAGGGACTCGGCCATGTTTCTGTGTCACCGAGTCTGTTTGATTTCTCGCTCTTCATGTCATAAGCCTCCTCCTCCTCCTCCTCCTCCTCCTCTTCCTCTTCATCCTTCTTCCTCTCCTTCTTTTTCTTCTTCTTTAAACCTGACTGTTGTTTTTAAGTCTAAAAACTCTCTTCCTCCTCTTCACCCTCCTCCTCCTCCTCTTTCTTCTTCTTCTTCTGTTGTAAGTAACCTCCTTTCAGTGGTCCAAACTGAGCCGCTGTCCGTCCTCCTGTTGCCTGAGAAGATGAGCTCGGTGGACCCACAGACGCAGTAAACGGAGGCAGTCTGACCCGGGTTCATGTATGAAGGAAAGTTTATTGATCACAGGTTTTTCTGATCGCAGTGATTGATTGAAACTTCAAATTTAAATCCAACTTTTTATTGTCCTGGTGAATCGCTACATTTTCCATCTTTTCAGTCTCTTCAGATTCATGCAGTACTACTGCAGTATTACTGTACCATGCAGTAATGCTGGTGCAGCTGTAGCTTATTTGTGGAGCCACAGCTCCCCCTACAGGATGCTGAGTGAGCTGCAGCTGGCAGGAAGCTGTCACTGAGAGTTTTCACACGTTTTTCTTTGAAACACAGTTTTAAAAGAACGACCGACTTGTCACAAACCAGCGCTGAGCATTCATCACATGAGACACATGTAACACTCCTTTTTCTTCAGTAAAACTGCTGCGGATGGTATTAAAGAGCTGAAAATGATGTTCATTATGCTGGTTATAAAGAGCGTGTCAGTAGGCGGTTGGTGTTTGGTTCCTCTTTCACTGACTGAAGCTCATCGGTTTAATTTGCCTCAGAGTCAGACCTCTTCAGGAGGCGTTTTGTTGCCGCCACTCGTCTGTCAGCTGGTTGACTCTCAGGGAAACCTTTTCTTATTTCAGCAGCTCTGACTAAACATCAGTGAATCTCTGTGAAGGAAAATGAGTTCAGTGATCTGCAGTGAAAGTTTTATTAGGAGAAAGGTTTCCTGGCAGGCTGTTCACTGGGAAGTACACAGAATAATGAGTTCTGTAATGAAATACTCTCTACAGGCTGAAAAGTAATGCATTACTTTTTGGAAAAGTAAAGAGTATTCTGGTTGGAGCTGGACCTCTTCTTCTGAAGCTGATATTTGCAGCTTCCTGCCCTCTGATTGGCTTTTTATGGACACTTTGATTGGATGTTAAGTGATGTCGCTGACTGTTCCTGTTATTCTCTCCACACTGGTGGATGGTGGGCGGGGCTTTTCCCTGAAGGACAAACAGCCAATCAGAAAACTCCAATTAACTTCAGTTGAAATCTTCAACTCTCCTCTGTTGTTCTGCTGTGATGACAAACACACACACACACACATACACAGTAACACACACACAGTAACACACACACACACAAACACACACACACACAGTAACACAATTCAACACAATTCAGTTCAATTCAATTCAATTTTATTTATATAGCGCCAAATCACAACAACAGTCGCCTCAAGGCGCTTTATATTTTAGGGTAAAGACCCTACAATATTAGACAGAAAACCCCAACAGTCAGACGACCCCCTATGAGCAAGCACTTGGCAACAGTGGGAAGGAAAAACTCCCTTTTAACAGGAAGAAACCTCTGGCAGAACCAGGCTCAGGGAGGGGCAGCCATCTGCTGTGACCAGTTGGGGATGAGGGGAAACAGAAGAGAGCAGAGGGAGACAGGACAAAAGACACACTATGGGAGAGAGACAGAGTTTAATAATAACTAATGATTAAATGCAAATGGTGTATAAACACATGGAGAATGAAAGGAAGTGAGGAAGAGGAAGTGCT
>VUQI01062639.1:5842-21119 GCA_015106735.1 Paratilapia polleni | reverse complement strand
TCTTTAAGATATGATGGGGCCTGATTTTTTAAGACTTTGTATGTGAGGAGAAGGACTTTAAATTCAATTCTGGATTTAACTGGTAGCCAATGAAGAGAAGCTAATATGGGAGAAATATGGTCTCTCTTTCTAGTTCCTGTCAGTACTCTCGCTGCAGCATTCTGGATTAACTGAAGGCTTTTCAGGGAGCTTTTAGAACAACCTGATAATAATGAATTACAATAGTCCAGCCTAGAAGTAATAAATGAATGAACTAGTTTTTCAGCATCACTTTGAGACAGGATGCCTCTAATTTTAGAGACATTGCGCAGATGCAAGAAAGCAGTCCTACATATTTGTTTAATACAAGGCAAATGGCTGGTTACCACGTAATAATAGTAATGATAATAATAATAATAATAATAAAAGATTCCATGGTAAATGTAATATGGCTTGCTCTGTGAACAGATTTAAACTTTTTTTCACTGATATGTTACTCTTTTAACAGTTATGCGTGACTATCAGGCATACAAGTGTGTAATCATATCCAGCAGATATGATTGTCACCACTCTCCACAGAAATTACAGCTGCCTTAAATAGCAGGGAACCCTGTCGTAGCAGTGTGACGGTGAGGGATGATTGAAGATGATAATGTCATCCCACTGCAACACCCACTTGATCCTGTGACTGCTTTCTCGCTTTTTCTCTCATCTCTGCATGTATGGTATGTGTTTGTGCATGCATGGTGGTATGCCTTCTCTTGCAGTTTTCATTCAAAGTTAGATTATTATTCACAGCAGCAGTAAGAAATCTGTGACAGTGTTTGTGGGAGTAATACACACAATAATCTGTGACTGTCATATTCTATTAAACAGTCAATGTTACAGGGTATTTTGGGGGGCAACTGCTGTCTTGGCACTGAAAAACATGAACTGTAGGCGATTAGATGTCTACAATCCATGTTTATGACATGTAATTCAACACTTTCATTTCTCTAGTCTTCGCTGACCCCTCAGTTTTTTTCTAATGGGAAAAAAAAACAAGCAACAAAAAAGAAAAAGAAAAAGAAAATGCAGGCAATTTAAGTGTCTCTTGAGGGTTTATTATAATTTTATAAAGCAACTCTGCCATTTTAGATTGCAGTTGTGAAATGTTCCATAAGAAAGATTGATTCTGTTTATCAATGTGGAGATGAAGAGCGAGAAAAACTGTATTCAAACAGAAACAGAGAAGTGTATTTGCTGAAAGGATGCATAGGTTTTGAGAAGATAAATTACTCTGTTCTTACTGCTCACTGAAGTAAAACGGCACACTCAGAATTTTTTTAGACAGTTTCCAGGTATAACAGTTCACAGAACATGTGTTTATATTTCTCAAAGTTTTGGTGGAAAACAGTCTTCAGTCTTGAAGGACAAAAGGTTAAAAAAAAAAAAAAAGACCCACCTATTCATCCTATTGGCTAGAGTTACTGTCGCTGAAGACAACCAGTCCTCAAGGACATTTTAGATTGAGAATAAATCTGTAAAATAGGAGCCATTCTCTTGTACACAGAATGATGTAGTATACCATCTTCAGAGATATTATTGTGGACTGCACTGAGATGACTGAACTGCAGACATTAACAACACTTTCATGAAAAATACAGTGCTGTTATTGACACATCAATAATGTGTTGTTTGGATAATAATAAAAGACTTCTGTTTGCTTTCCCCTCGGGTGTACTATTGTGCTGTCACTGAATAATTGCAGGCTCTGTGGCATCCAGGAGCAAGAATCCATGCCATGCTCCACAGTGATGGGAACCAATTTATTAATGTGGCCTTCACATAAGTAGATTACCTGTTTGGCTTGGGAAAAGGCTGACAAAAACACAGACGCAAGCCCTTGAACAATGTGAGCACAGTGATGTGCAAAACAGCCCGAAATATGACTCTAAATCAGTCTCACAAATGTAACCAGAGGGCAATGGTTGTCTTCACTTCTAAACTCACCTTCATTTCACTTCTAATACACTCACCATCCGCTGTCTGTTCTGGAGATTATCACAGAGAAGTGGGGATGCCTTTGGACAGATGAGCTTGTTTTTACAACCCTGCTGCTGCTAAGCAGCCATGGTTGGGGCTAATACAAGTTCTACACACAAACCTTGTTTATGAAGGTTGAGGCCTTTTGATATCACTCTAAATAGCTGCTATATTTATACATCGGATAATGTAAACAATGATATATGAAGCAGTTATACAAATTGTATTCATCATCCCTGTTACTTATTGTTATTGTAATTGTAAATGCACCCCCTACCAATTTTCCATTGAAGATCTAAAGGAGGACTGATTGGTGTGCTTGAGGCTAAAAACTGAATAAATGAATAAATAATCGGACAAAGGACAGTGACAAGACAATGTCCCAAAGCCAAAATCACCTCTGTGATCTTTATATGACTAACCCTACCAATGATCGTTACACTGTAACAGTCTAGAGCTCCATGCAAGCCTCATGAACACACAAAACATAAATTGTGTAAATGTGTTTTATTTTTTATTTAAAGTCAAGTAAGTGAGTGTCCACAGAACGCATGGTGAGCGACCTTCTCATTACATAAACTGTTAAATGAATTCAGTTTGTTTAGTCAATACATGAAACTGATACACAAGAAATCATATTTGTCATCTATGTTGTTAGTCTTTGCTGTACCTACGTACTATCCACTTAAAATGTGTCCACTGTGCAAAAGGCAACTTGTATCAGCCTCATGCGTATCATTCTTGAGGCGTGAAGCTGGGTTTCTTGCTCTTCCTACTGCAGCAACTGCAGCCAGAAAATAACAAATTCGGGCCTCAGTGTGAAGCCCGAGATAAGGCGAGGTGAAGGTAGGCACCAACCACCCCAGTTGAGTTTTATAGGTAGCAGACCCTCCAATCAAGGCAAGTGACACAATCACTTATAAAAACATCACCAGAACATGCAAAACATTATCTAGCAAAACCAACGAACCTCTTGCAATGACCCTCTGATATTCTAAACCTCTTTGTTTTAGTTTCATGCCAGATTCACCCAATTTTAGGAGCTTTGTAAACCTTCCTTAAATAACATATCTTGACAATATATTATTATAAAAATAGATTTTTCCAAACTGCTCCACTGGCACCATTTGCGGGAACATTTTATTCACAAAAATGGCAGCCGAGAGTTAAAATATATAAATAATATTCACAAATCTACAAAAAAGAGAAACAAAAACTAATAAAAATTTTGGCTATCTGCAAATGAAAGGTTTGTACTACTCATACATGTTTGTTAAGATTTGGCAGTAGCACCTTTGGTAAAACTCTGGAATGGAGCAGGAGTGGATAACCTGAGCTGACCTATTCAAAGGTTTTTCTCAGTTAGTCTTTAAGTTTGAGTGGGGTATGAAAGACTGTGCGCAGCTTGCACCAAGCTGCATGGTGTGATTGCCAAGAAGGGGCAAAGCTGACATGTTATCACTTCCCTACATAATGGCTCTGCCTGAGGGTTGTGAGCTGCTGCGAAATGACAAAAGGGGGTGTGAAGGTATCTGAAGTGTGCAGATTAGTATAAAGGTGTATCCACATGTAGACAGGAAGAATGACAGAAGGGTCAATACATAGGAAGGAAACAATACATACTGGTAGCTAGATAGGTGGAAGGGCAGACTAGGACAAATAAACTGAAATATGGACAGGCACTTGAAAAGTCTTAAAGCAGGATGACTAACCCGCTACAAAAATAGTCTAATAATATCTGATAATTATGTGTCAAGAGTTACGAGCTGGCTGATATACTGAGACCTGAGGACATCAGAGAATGCAAATAAAATGTGTATTCAAGATTCAAGTGGTAGTAAATTTCAGACAAGAGTCAATTATGCATAATGCAATATCATACACCGAACAGGGACAAATTCACTTTTCATTCCTTTCATATTCAGATGAGGAAAAATACCATCCAGAGAGAGAGGGTAAGAGAGAGAAAGAGAAATAAAGAGAAGAGGAAGATGCTGACACGTCTACAGGCTGCAGAGAGTCCTGGTGTCAACATGAGGGAGGGTGAATGACATGCCACTGAGAAGCGTGGGCAGCACACAGGTGTCAGCGAGCACTCTGCCCCAGGGCCAATGGAGAAGTGATGCTTACGAGACAAGGCAGAGGCGTATAAACCTTGTAGAGCACCACAGGGGCCTCTGTTACAGTGTCTGCTATCCTTCTACCTCGCCTTCCCTCTTCTTTTATGCATTGCATCACAGACAGAACAAGAGGCAATGGACAGTGACCTTGCTGAGCCTCTGCTATGGTCTGTGCTCCTCTGGTGGATATGTAGATGCAGTGGTATGATAAAGGTCTGGATTAACATCAAGTCTAGATATGAGTCATTTAACTGTAATGTGTTCACAAGATAACATCATAAACAGTGTGCAAATATCCATAAATACATACTTAGAAAAAAGTGTTGCAGTACATTTCTGTCTGAGTGTTGATGTTGGTATTACGCTTCAGTTTTTGTTCAACACTTATGAATCAGTCTAATTCAGTGACCGCTGAGGTGGATATGTGCGTGAGAGTTTGTTAGTTAGCTGTTGTGTCACCGTGGTGTGAACTTGTTTGTTCCTGCCTGGAAGCAAATTCTGCGAGTGGCAAACATTGACTCATCTGACTTGAACTAAATTACACATAGGGAATGCATTTCAACTCCTGCTCGAACACAAGCAGGCACAGAGGAAAAACACTCAGTGTTCATGTTCTCTATTAAGACCACAGTTCTAAGTAATTTTGACAGCTCGGGCAAAGGCAGCTCAGTCACAGCATGATTTACACAGTGAGTAGCCTCTTAAGTTGAATCTTACCATAGGATTTTAAAATTCATTAGTTGTCGACATTCAAAAAATGTGGGCAAGTTCTATAGTACTGTATTTATTGATGAGAGCCTTGTTCCAGATGTTGGGAGCTGTAGTTATCTAAGCGGTTTATTAAATGCATATAATGTATGAAAATATGTCATGTAGTATCTGGGTCTCAATGTATTTTTTCCTTTTTAAACATGTCAATATAAAAAGCTCACACATCCCTCATATAATGTAATATCACTGCAGAGCTTGAACTCTAGTGTGCTATTGACTGAAGGTCAAATTTTAAAGATTACAGGTTATGTTTGGCAAGACCAAAGAGGGATGGAGAAGCAAAGTGGGAAAAGGTAAGTGAGAAACAGAGATAAAGGCATTACAGGATCCCCAGACCACTCAAGATATTCAAAAGGTTTTGGAAAACAGTGCAGTGATAGCCTAGATATTTCAAAGTTATCTTATTTGGCAAGAGTCAATTCTCTTCCTAGACTACACGATATAATACAACCATCATGGAGAAAATAACATCCAACTAGGCTACCATAATATAGCAGCATAAAGGCTACAGCAGTAATTCTGCCTGTCAGAAAAGTGCACATTAAGTAGCATTAACACATCAAATAGATACAGAAGCACATCTACTCTTTAAGAGCTCTCTACTGTCCACAAAAATATAAAACTGACATTTCAACTGCATTACTACATTTTGCCGTTACATATACGGAAAATGGAAATCACATTGTGTGATGCATGTGTTTGCTTTAAGCACTAAGAGAGCAGGACCTTGCATGTATATGTGAGAGCCTATTTTCAACCAGTACAGAGCCATAAAGAATCCACTGTGATATCTGTGGATTAGCCACAGAGTCAAGGACATTATTTCAAGAGAGACACAACACTGTGGTATGCTTCAGATGTATTGTGGCAGCTGGAATCCAAATGCAGATAGAGTAACATAAAACTTGTCAGATAAAACCAACCCTACCAGCATGGCCAGATAGCACTAGAGATAAATGAAAAATACCTTATAGCTAAAAACCTTTAGAAGTTAAAAAAAATAGCGGCTGGTGAAGACAGCAGATATTATAAATGTATTTATGAAAATGTAAGTCCATATTTACATCAAGAACAGAGTGGCGAAATAAAGCAAAAGCCTGCACTGTTAATTTTCAGCAAGTACTGTAATATCCATGCTGTTCCTTACCCTCTTCTCAATTATCCTTTGTCTTCTTCTTGCACTTTACTATTTATTGTGGTGACCTTCCCATAAGTGTGGACTGATTGAGCTAATAAAATGAAACACTTAGTTAAAGCAACATACAGCAATTTCTGACTGCTTAGAGGGTGAAATGTAGACTCAAGGAAAAAAAAAGTCACTGTACTGTTCAGCATTTCTACACATTATTGTTTAAGCTGTCTCCTGGAAACAGCTGCCTGTGGAGCTGTGTAGGCTTGTTTACAAACAAGCAAAAAAATAACCCAGAACATGCTGATTGCCAGTTTAAACGTACAATCATGCTCTCTTTACATTATAATAGTAAAGGTAGATAAAAAAAAAATAGATAAAATTGTGAGTCTCTAATAACCACACTGTCATCTGTCTCATTAATAGTAAGTTTCACAATAACACTGTTTTGACAAGAAAACAATTTCTTTATAATCTAAGCATGAATTTTTAAGGACAAGGCCAACACAGTTCTTTTGTGAGAGAATAATTAAACATTGTTTTTTAATTAATTCCATTTAGCACTCACTGGTATTACAAGATATTTACCAATTTCTGAGGCATAGAGGCATTTTCAATATCATTCTGCATTACATGTTCATCTAACAGTGTAATTTAGCACTTGTGAATTCATGGCTTGAGCACAAAATTCTCCTTCCAGGTTGGCAGCATTGCACAGTGTATACTTAATATGACAGACCTGCAGCTTTGAAATGCAAGATTATCATTAAGGCAGTTCAGTTCAAAACTACACTAACATGTGTTACCCACACCAATTGAGGCTTCCTCATATTAATGAAGTTTGTGTACAGTTTAACAATTCATCACCTCCTCCAGCAAATTCTCTTTCAGTTGTAGACCAAATGTAACATAGGCAGATATTAACAAGCAATGTTTATGAGCTGCTGAGTCACACTTACTAAGAGGATTTTGGAAAAAAAAAAACTACTAATAAACATCTCAGAAATCTGACACCTCTGACATGAAGTGATGCTTAAGCATGTATTCAAATTAAAGTATCTTGTTCTATAAAATGAGAGAAAAACGTTTACAGCCTCCCTGTGCTATACCATCTGGCACTTACCCACCAGACTGAGAATTTCATTTGTATTCACAGTAGCCTATTTTTCTTCGTTCCACAAGAAAGTAAACCAGCTTCAGTCAAAAATGTCTTCTTGAGACAAACATGAAAACACTAGCAACACTGGCAAAGTAACATTTACTGTGCAGCCAGACACTGCCAGGTTAGCCACGTCAGCCCACAGGACATCACTTCACGTATCATCCAATGGGTCATTTAGCACACAAGAGGAGACCTGGCCAGCGAATGTCTGGATGCTGGCAGATGAGTGTGTTGTCCAATCTGAGGCCAGCAGTTGAGGCTTGCAATGTGGTATCGCAAGGTGCCATGAGGATGCTGTTGTCATTCTGCATGTTTTACACTCCAATTATTTACTCTACCACATCAACACCTGGAGGCTTTACTCACAGAAAAAAGATTAGTACCTCTCCACCTAGCAGAACACGGGAACAATCAGTATACAAACTCTGCTGGACTGGTCAGCACAAACAACGGAGACCCTATTTTAATGCTGTCAGTGAGGGTCCAGTCACATGTCTGAGGTTGGCACATCAGAGGATAAAAATACTTTGCTTTAAGGCACTGTGCCCTGATGTGGCATTCTTCTTGAAAAGGAGAGAGCCAGGGGGAATTTACTTGCCTAAAAAATGTAGGTGTTCTTACTGGTCAGGAGCATTATGGAAATCTTGTGAGGCCAAATTCACTCAAGCAGGAAGGGCACAGATGTCTTTTTCAAAAATAGTTTATGTAGCAATTGTGATATCAAGGAGAACAATGGTGAGTTCTAATGCTTATTTCTTAGCATCTTTATATTAATTCAGCATGTCCTAAAACATTAGGATTCACGGAGGAGCTCAAAATTTAAGTCACATACTATATGATATCACATATTAATTCTGTTTGTACGTAGATTGTGGATTACACTAAGAGACTATTATAGTTAATGTTCTCTCTTCAGTATGTTTCCAAAATGTATAGGAATTATAGAGTAAGCATCCCTGTATATGACAAAAGTAAAGCAAAGGTGAGAGCAGGCACGTTCCAGGTAACACAGCCACTTTTATTTGTATTGTCATGTTTTATCATCAAGCTGCAAAAGGCTGACTGAAATCTTCATTTATCAAATGCAAACAACATTTCCACACATAATTGCTCTATATAGTTGTTGACACTTGTTTGGAAAGTTCATGTGAGCCTATAATTTTTATCATACTGTTGTCTTCCGTGGCTCTCAGCGTCGACCTTTATCTGATATTTGGGATGTGTGTAGTGAATATGACTTGCCGTCTGTTGGACAGCCAAGTGATGCCTGCCTATTTAGCAGAGACAAGTGAAAGGTCAGTGTGTTTCTGGTGTTTAGATGTTTAAGGTTCAGGGCAGCAGATTCAAACCTGTGGCTGAAAAATCAATCATGCCCTTCAGCAGCATGAAAGAGCTCCGCACCTTACAGCTGTGATTCAGGAGAAGGAAGAAAAGAATGATATATAGATGGAAAAAGAGAGGGCTGAGGTTTTTTTTTCACATGTAGGTTTTCAGAGAGGCACAGTGCTAGTTGTGTGGGAGAGCATACTGTAGGGTTTACAGATAACCCTTTAAATGCTTGGCAATGATCATAGTTGAGTAGGCTGTGAGCGCCTCTATCACTTGTATAAACGTCTGGCAAAACAAGTTCCAAGAAGGCTGCCAATAAAAGAAATGTATGCTATGAAAGCCTGTCATCTGACTAATTATGTAAGAATTACAACCTTATCTGAAATGGGAATGTGATTTGGATTAATTTCGTCTAAAAATGATAAAAGCTGTTTTCCTCCTGATGTCAGGAACAGTCGATGGAGGGCATGTAGTTGAGTAGCTGTCTTCCTTTTTAATAATTCCAAAATCAGCAGTGATGGCTTTTGTGGAATACATTATTCTTTAATTTGAAGGATAACTCAGTGTTTTTTGATTAGTAGCAAATGGCTGTGGAGTCCAATGTAACTGGTATTTCAAGCTACAGGGTATCTTGCTAGTCGCTGCATTGTGAAGCCATTTCCGAGTCAGACTACTGAGAACATTAAATCAGTCACTGTGGTCAGTGGACATCTACGGGGAATTTATGCAGTCAGTCTCTTTGGTCTATAAATATCAAGAAACTGTGGACAAAAGAGTATAATATTACACAGTTTGAGCTATTACCACTGACATTCACATTAATGGCCAGAGTAACAATGTCTAATGGAGAAACCGGAAAAGTTATGTCTCAAAGCTGAAAAAAAGTTGTTCCCACAAAGTCTTGAGCCACACTGTGAGCTTGGTTGAGCAGCCCAAGAGGCAGAATGGGGGAAATCACAAGTCTGAGAGGAGTTCTGAAAGGTGAAGCACATTTATTTTTTCCACTAAACGAGACATGAAACAGTTCTAGCCAGCACCTTCCCACAGACAGCTTCCAACACTAGTTCAACAAAATGACACAGACAACCAAACTAAAATGCTAAGTGAACCTCCGCTGAAATACTATTGGGTTTGTACCACAAGCAGATTCAAAGAGGGTTCTTATGCACACACACACGCAAAAATAAGTAAATAAATTAATTAATTAATTAAAATAAAATATTTACATAAACCATTTCCCAAACTATTTACAACAACAACAAGCACCTTGGGAGAATGGAGAAGAGGTAAACGTAAGTTTGTGCAATAGATGAATTACATTTTACTGCTTTTTGTATGTTAGCATGGGTCTTTTTACTTAGCAGGCATCTAGCTAACAATAAGTCATATAACATGCTTGCTAATTCACAGGTCAACAGCCTGTGGAACGATGCTGTGTCGCTCTTGTGACCACGTGACTCAGCTACATTCCAACCACTCAACAAACCAACAATAAACGTCTATTAAAACGCAGTGTATGAATCTCATTCATTCATATTCAGATACATGCCAGTTATATGTATCAATTTATCATTTCTGTTTATCAGTATCTGTGTAGCCATTACTGTGTAACAGTTACCAACATTATTAGTAGCCATTTAAGGTAACTGCATCCTGTCGTTACACACCCCTCATTTCTTTATATTTTGCTAGTAAAATGGGAAATAGGTGCAGCAATTTATTGAAACATGTCCTAACATACATGGGAATACAGTACACAAGGCAGAAACTGAGTTTGTACAGTTCTAACAAGTTTGAAAGTCAATATTTGGTATGACCACCTTTATTCTTCAACATAGCCTGAACTCTATTAGGCAAGCTTTCTTGTAATTTCTTTAAGCAATCTTCAGGAATAACCAATAATGTTGCGGTCTGGGCTCTGTGGAGGCCAATCCATGACTGATAGTGTTCCATTGTGTGTTTTTCTATCCAGGTATGCTTTTACTGCACTGGCAGTGTGTTTGGGATCATTGTCATGGTGTAAAATGAAGCTGTTGCCGACCACATGCTTTCCAGATCTGACCATACTTTCCTGCATTCATAATTCTATCAATTCTGACAAGATCTCCAACACCACTGGCTGAAATGCTGCCCCAAACCATGACAGAGCCTCCACCATGTTTTACAGATGACTTTAGACACTCACTGTTGTACCTCTCTCCTGACCTCCTCTGTACATACTGATGACAATCTGAACCAAAAATTTCAAATTTGGATTCATCACTCCATGAGACCTGTTGCTACTGCTTTTCAGTCCAGTTCTTGTGTAATTTGACATCCCTCAGCCTTTTCTCCCTGTTTCCCTTCCTTAAGAAAGGTTTCTTTACGCTCAGAACATTTCTGATGAGGCTTCAGCGAACAGTAGATGGAACAACTGATCGGCTAGATACATCTCTGGTGGTTTGCCAGGTTTTTGTTATTTCTTAAGGACATGACTTTTAGATACTTTTCATCTGCTGTAGATAGCTTTTTTAGGCTTGACACTTTTTGTTTTGTCCTTCACTTGTCCAGTTTCCTCCAGTTTCTTTAAAGACATACTGCACACCATGCTGAGATATGCCACGTTTTCAGCTAACAGCTCTTTGGGAATCACCTTGTTGGTGCAAAAACGCTACTTTATGCCTGTCAAACTGTGTTATCTTTGGCATTTTTCATAGATTCAACTCAAGAAAAGGGAACAAATCATGTGTTTTTGTGACAGACTGCTAGTAACAAAGTGCCTAAAGATACAATTTGCTAAGTTGTCTGTTATGTGCAGACACAACAGTCAGTGTTAAGTGGCTTAACAAACAAAAAATGGGGGTGGCTCAAGTCTTTTGCACAGTACTACAAAAGGAACCTTTAATAAGATTGAGTGTGACAAACAAGAGAATCCTTATTTATATTTGCACACATGGTGCAAAAAACAGGATGTGCACACATGTAATTTTAACATACTGCCACTAATTGTGTAATTACTGTGTAGGTGTGGGTGTGGGTGGGGGTAAGCACAAGCAGTGACACTATGTTGCTGATTATAGTAATGCTGACACTCTTCACTTTGCTAACAGTATAAATAAGAGCATTGCTCAATGATGTGTTGTAGTGCTCTTCTCAGGATTACCAAACTACATATTAATATGACAGGTATGGTACAACATCTTCTATGTCTACAGTGGGCTGCAGCATGAATAAATAATGTCATGATGTGTCACTTGTCAATGATATTCTCTCCAAATAGTAAATAAAAAAGGACAACTACTGAAATCTCCTGCAGAGCGTACAGGTAGAATAAAGATGAGTTATCTCATTTATGATACCTTTAATATGCAGTTATCTTTCTGATACAATATAGAAATTACCCTATATAAAATTACAGATGTAAATAGACAAAGACCTCCAGAGACATATGCTTGAAATATGTTTGGACTCCCCAAAACAAACAGCATTAAATGTATAGTAACGCGGTAGAAAAGCAATGAGTATTTAATTATAGTGAGCACAAAACATACACCTCGCATTGACAGAAATACACCCTTTTGCTGAGGAGAAAATGAAAGACTGTAAAATGAATAGAGAGGCAAAAAGGAAGACAAAGTGAGAAAGAAACTGACAGAGATATAAGCTGAGAGGAAAAACTCGGGGGATGCGAGAGCTTGGCAAGGTAGGGGGGGAGGGAGGAGGATGAGGTGGAGGAGAGCAAAATGACATACTCAGAAGCAGTGAGGCAAAAGTCTCATGTGATCTAGAGTAGATTTAGAAGGCGAAATGCTGTGGGGGAGATAAGCAGCACGGAAAACTGCTCAGATCACAGGTTTGTAACATCGGGCCAGAGATGTAGCCTCAGTACAAGAAGGAGGATTCACATAGTGGGCCCATGTTAGATAGCAGCTTAGCCCTCATCTCAAGTCTCTCACACACACACACGCACACAGAAAAATAAATATTCAGTCGCTTCCCATGTGCCCAGCGCTAAAGACTTCCCCAAAGGGTTGTGTGCGTGAGTTCCATTTAAAAGAGCCATTCACTCTGGTTTATATGATAGGGCTCTGGAAAATCTTTATTACCACAAAAATCTAAGCAAAATTACTGTCTGCTCATGCACATTAACTATCCATATTTCATATCAAAAAACACAGTGAAAAAAAGCATTAAATGGATAAAGAATTCGCTCAAGCATATCATATTTTTTATCTGGTGTCAAATACAAACACCTCTGATTCTGTTGCATTTAAATGAAAAGGTACACTAATTACATCATTTCAGTTGCTGGTAATTTCTGGCAAGGTTGCATCAACAAATCAGCTAGGAACCGATGCCTGACAGTTCAGAAGCCAAAAGGAAAGAAAAATCTGCTCTGTGTGACTGAGAAGAAAGAGTGAGGAAGAGAAGGAAAATAAAACTTAAACAAACCAAAACAAAAAAATAAAACAGTTTTGAAATTTTGCACATAATATTTGTATTTCCATAGAAACAACACAAGATGTTTATCTAAACCCTTCTCAAACCCAAGTGGCAACATGCTGCTAAAGTAGCAACTATGGCATAAGCCATTTATTTTATCCAACAATGACTGGGAGCTTCTCATTTCCCTCTGACAGATGGAGGGGACCAACCATAAAGCAGTAGAAAAAAATCATTAAGTCAGCCAAAGCCCCGCAGAGTTGTTTTAATTGTGTGCTCTGGTGCTGTAGGCATAGCTCACCTGATTGCTGCTATAACTAACTGCCTTCACAGAGACAGACGAGATCTTCAGTGGACATTTAGAAAGTGATTTGTGTTCAGAAGGTTCCTTGGGGAGAGGACAATGTGGAGAGATAGAGTGACTGGGAATGAGGAGACAGATCATCGCAGATTGGATACTCTCCACTGGAGAGAACCTTGTCCAGCAGGAGAGGCTCGAGCACCTGCCTAATGCTTTCATGGCTCATCATTTACAGCAGGACTGCCACTGCGTATGGTTAGCATTGTCATTGTGAAACCCTACAGAGGTCTATGCCTATGACCTTCTGAGTGTGCTTCAGACATACCACTTATTCAAAGCGTTAATCAATGGCCTTTCAACAGCTACGCTGCTGGGTCTGTGTATCAATCATTGAATAAAGCTGAGCAACGGAAGAACGTGAGCACACACACAAAGTGCTGGATTATAAACCATCGGGGAAGCATTTATTCGATGAGCACACACAGACTCATATGAGGAAATGAACACATAAAGACACACACTCTACGGGGTACAAATTACCAAAAGTGAGATGGGCAGAAAGACAAAGCCATGCACAAATAAAGAAATAATACCTCAAGTGCTGTGTTGACAGGTTAGGCAGGACTTCCTTTTCCCTGTCTTATGCATAAAGACATACCAAATTCTGTTGCAGAAGACAGACTGCCAAGACTCCCTAGTCTGACTGACATACAAGCTAATAAATCAATCTACCTAAAACAAGCTTTACTTTAAGCTCCTAATGATTGCATTTTGCCAGGTAACTATGCCATCAGACCTTAAAGCTTCACAGTCTAGTGAGGAGTCTCTGAGCACTGCAGAAACGTACCTACTGCAGCAAGAAAATAATAAACAACTGTTAATGCTAGTATTTCCTCATCAAAGAATATTTTTCACAGCAGCATCAGCTGGCATGTTAATAATACATGTTTATTTTGAATTTAATTACATATGACTTCTTGGCCTACTCGTGAGTCACAGTATTATCAGTACAAACTCCACCTAGCCTTGAATGAGTATGTCTGTATATCGTGATATACACATCACCCTCTGCCAGTTTAACAGCCTAAGCAGTTAATCTTGTCAAAAGAGACTCTTAATAAACTCAGAAGGAAGCCCTGTTTCTCCCTCAGACAGACACAAACGTGGTTTCTAGTGATGATGATATTTACCCTGAAGCTCTAATATATATTTATACATGAAACTCAGTGATCAGTCAAGCACAGAAAAGAGAGCATGATGCAGATTGGAGATGCAGTATCAGAAATGATAACCCTTTACAGAATATTCACGACATGAAAACAATAATGCAAAAATAGCTATCATTTAAACAAAAAAAAGGAATGCATAAGAAACTGTGACCTCAGATCCCATTCAAAGTGGAATATATAATTTACCAACTGATTAAATATTAATCCGAGTATTGGAGAAGCTGAACGTAAGATGTGACCACAGATAACAATGTGTCAAGGCGCTCTTGTCCACTTTCTCAAGCCTTTTTCACCCTCTCTCCCTGTCTGGCACTGCAGCCTAAGCTGCTCTTTGGTGTGTGAAGTTACAGGTGGAGGCA
The DNA here is from genome assembly GCA_015106735.1 of Paratilapia polleni. Lineage (NCBI taxonomy): Eukaryota > Metazoa > Chordata > Actinopteri > Cichliformes > Cichlidae > Paratilapia > Paratilapia polleni. The sequence continues at coordinate 6,293 of VUQI01062639.1, read as the reverse complement.
GCTGCATCAACAGCTGTGTCAAGGAGACTTACCTGTACTCTTCCTGGGTGAAGATTGGGATGCGAGAAGGCTGAAGGACAGTGATCTCCACCAAAGTACTGTTAGACTTCACTGGCTCCCCATTGTCATAGGCTATCACAAACAGCTACAGTGGGCAAGAGAACACGTGTTAACAAAACACGTATGCAAATGCAAGCACAAAATTAATAGTTTTTTTTTTTTTAATCACAACTACTGCTCACTACACAAATAATTCCTTTTTTCATGGGTTGCCAGTCATTTTTGTAGACATGTTCGGCATCCTAATAAAGACACACTGGCAAAATAGGATCTGGCGAGCAGGCTGCAAAGCTCCCAGAGAGCAAGAATAACTGTATTGATCTACATTCATAGACCGTGGAGAAAGGAGCTGGGGGGGGGGGGGGGAAAAAAAAAAAAAAATATTTAAAAG